>APFE030793999.1:1266-62893 GCA_000404065.3 Pinus taeda | reverse complement strand
CACTAAGTCCACAGCTTTCCATCCTCAAATTGATGGCCAGACAGAGGTTGTCAACAGGATGATCGTACACATTCTGCGCATGTACAACTCAAAGCATCCACGCACATGGGACGAGAGCCTCCCCTATGTTCAGCACAGCTATAACCGGGCTCTCCACAGCTCGACTGGATACAGCCCTTTTCAGGTGGGCTTGGGATTCCAGCCACTATGTCCCATCGATGTGGCCATGCCGTTTGCAGCTACTCATGTAGATTCTACTAATGTCCAGTCCGAAACAAATAAGGCAAACAACTTCATTGAGCACATCCAACATATTCGCCAGCAGGTCCATGACATTTTGGAGAAAGCAAATGCTAAGTACAAGCGACGACATGATCCAACATCGGGTGCACACAAGTTTCAGGTGGGTGACAAAATTTGGTTGCATTTGCAAAAGGAACGCCTTACCGGAGCCTATTGGAAACTCAGACCACTCCGATATGGCCCTTACACCATTACCAAGGCTGTGGGAGACAATGCATTTGAGCTCAGCATTCCTCCATTCCTTGGCCTGCACCCGGTGTTCAATGTCGATCGCCTTCGGCCATACTTTCCGCCATTACTAGACACGTCCGACATTGCAGAACAACTCACACCCACAGAGTTAAATCCAGCATGCATGGAACAAGCTGCAACTGATCGGATCATGGACACACAGATCAAGCACACTCGCCAGCAGAATATCCAACTGTATCGAATTGTCAAAGCAGGACAACTCCTTCACCAGGGCAAGTGGCTCACCAGGGACCAAGTTCAGCAAAGGTTTCCTCATCTCATGGAGGAACTCAACGCAATGGGGACCATTGCTTCCTAAGGGGGGAGGAATGATCCAGGTGGATATTGGTGGCCACCTACCAAGTCCAGCTGGACCCCCATCATTGTTTCTCTCAGCATTTTTAGTTTCCTTAATTGTAGCACAACTTACTATTTTTAGCAGTTTTTCGGTCCTGAACTTCTGGAGCCGTTTTGAGGCCCTAAACGACGTTTTTTGGGAAATCTGGGGGCAACATGGGTCCATGGACCGATGTTGCGCTTCCCAAAGTGGTAGTTCTCGGATAAATCTTTCTAACGAGCTATCGTACGCGTCAAACATAGATCATATGCCAAAGTTACGACCCCGGGAAATTGATGTACCAATTTACCCAAACGGGGCCCACAATTTGGCGTTTCATCTTCTAGGGTTAGGTTTTGGGATGTGAAGGGTTTTCATTGTTTCTCAACAATAAATAGGCCTCCAAGCCTCATTGTAACACAGTTCAGAGGCATGTAGTCACCACATCTCTTCTCAAAGATAAGCTACCATCGCCCTAGCTGGTTTATTTCCATTTCTGGTTGTAAGCATATTTTAGTATTTTCCATTAATGAAATGAAGTATTATTTCCATTGCATATTTGTGTATATGGTTATCTCTGTATATTGTTGCGTTCCTGTTTAAATCCGGATCAGTCATTTTGGTTGTGTGCACCCTTACATGCTATATAAATGAGAATTTTTGCTTATTTGTGTATAAATGGTTTGGTTTCATACGGATGCACATGAATATATATGTTTTTCTTTAAAATTTGAATATTTTATGTGTTTTTGGTTGATTGTTTTTTGGTTTGGTTTTTTTACCAGTTCTAGTCCGGTTTTGACCGGTTCCCGGCCTGGGGGGTCTACTATTTCAATGACCGGTCCAATTTTGATAACATTGTTTTAGACTTTAGCATAATGCCATTGTCATATGATGAATTTACTTTTAGATGTTCATTGCACAATTTCAATTGTCAAATGATGAATTTAATTTAGATGTATCTTGCATAATGCTAAATGATGAATTTGGATGGAACATTGCATAATGCCAAATGATGGATTCAATTTACTTTTAGATGTACATTGAAAAAATGATAATTCATAATAGTCTAATACGAAATGCTGAATTTCAATTTAGATGTACATTTCATAAATATCAAGATTTACTATTTAGTTATTAACATATTGTTGGGATTTTATTTTTCATTTATTTTACTAAATTTTTTATATATTTTAATTTTTATGACTCTGACGTCCCCCATTTCCCTAAATTTTGGGGTTGCTTATATAAGCCCCCCTTGTGCATATCCCCGCTCCTATGCTTTCCCGTCCCGGAAACTCGGTGGAACATTGTCTTTTTATGGAGTTGCTATTTTCAACTTGGGAAATTTTGGGTTGCTTATATACGCCCCCCTTGTGCATATCCCCACTCCCGTGCTTCCCTGTCTCGGAAACTCGGTGGAACGTTGTCTTTTCGTGGAGTTGCTATTTTCAACTTGTTTGATGGGTTATGTTTTGTTGGAGAATTTACAATAGATCTTCTACCTCATGATTTCTAACATGGTTTCAGTGTCTGTGGATTTTTTCTTCTATCTAGTGCTCTTCAATTTTTCAGGCCTAAAATTGGGGTTTCAACTTTGTTTCAAGTGTGGTACAGATCTGAAATTAGGGTTTTTAAACACCCTTTATGACAGCAATCAGTTTTTTTAAGGGTTTTTAACCCATATATTCACAAGTACACCCCTGTTAACAATGTTTTCTTGGGGTTTTTGGCAAATTTAAGGAAGATTGGTGCAATTTTGGTTCATTCTGAAGGGTAGTGTTCTCTTTTTCCCTTTAATTCAAGCACAAATTGTTGGTGATTGGAACTGATATTATGACATCCGTGGATGAAAAATAACTTTCTTTCCCCACTTCAATGGGGCTAACTATCATGCATGGGATATTCAAATGGAAACTATACTGATTAGGATCTAGTAAAGATTTGTGGATGTATTTGGAGAAACCACTTCCAGCTGAACTGTTGACAATTATGATCTTGTATATCTTAAGAAAAATGAAGCTCTTGGATTGATCACTTTGTACATGGAAACTGATCTTGTTGATCACACAAACAACAAAAGTGCAAAGCAGGTTTGGGATGCTTTTCACACCCTATTTGGTGCAGTGAGCACTGCTTAAATCAATAGACTTGAGACAAATCTGTCTAACCTCAAAATGGCATATTTTGTCACTGTTGAGAATTGCATTTCCATGTTCAATGGTCTGAAAGCAGAGATACTTACAAGCAATGGTAAAACTAAAATGGATTATACATATATCGATATTGTTTTCAATAGCCTCTTTCCTGCATTCAAAAATTTTGCAACCATTTTTATACCATTCTTCTTTTCCTTCCAAATTTAGCTTCTCCTTGTGAATTTTTTAATCTATTGCAGCAACTGGAAATTATTCTTCTAACTGATTGAAAATTAAGTGCAATTTATTTGCTACGACAAATAACGAATAAAATCACATAACGATGTGGAAAATAAAATGCTGGAAATTGAGAAATATAGAGCACACACGAAAATATGACACTGTTATTTTTGAACAATTGTCCCCGGAAAATCCCAATGTTGGAAACCCGGTGCAACAGATGAGGGTTTTATTAATATGCAACAGTGAAATTCTGAGTATAATAAAATGGATGCTAAACTGGCCATTCTCTCTGAGAGAAAAACTGGCAAAATTACAAAGGGAATTTTATCCTCCACAAGCAATCCTAGCCCAAATTGACCACAAAAATATGTTCCAGAAAACCCTTGTGTTATCCTTCTGCGCAGTCCTTGCGCAGGCCAAACTCGCACTCCTACGGAATTGTCTCCGAGTCAGTCGTTCTGCTTGTAGCTGCTACTGGAAATCACTGGCCAGACCTTCTGGAAATCTTGTTGGCCTCCGGCGCATGAAAAAATTGCCTCAGCCAAATCAAACTGCCTTTATGAAGCTCTGTGCAACCTCCTGGAGAATAAACTCGACCTATTCTCACTGCCTCTCTAGAACTAGAAATCTTTCACTGGACTCACTGTCTCTGGCCCTCACTATCTTTGCATCCCCACTTCGTCTTGAACTTCTCTTTGCTGAATCACTGCAACTGAGAAACTCGATTTTTGCCGAAGAACTCGATCTCAAGCGTATCTAGCTCCAACCTCATCGACCTCCTCTTATAATCTCTCATTGGTGAACCAATGGCCTTGATTAGATCCTCATCAACGACTAAGATCATTTCTAGGTTGATCCATGTGAGTTTCTAAAGAAATCTTACCTTTCTCAATTAATTCCCGTTGATTAATAATTTTCCCTAAGTTAGACATAAGAAAATTTTAATTATTGATTAATTAACTTAATTTAACCATCTGTAGGTGTTTTCTCCCGAAAATTTTCTGGGTTCTAGAGATCTTGTGTTTCTAAGCCTCTTTGACCAAAGTCGAGACTAGAACACTTGTCCGATGCCACAAAAATCAACACTTCGTCTTAGCGAGGAAGGTGTTCTCTCTATCTCATAACATCATCTCCCATACACATTGCTGATGTCTGACAACTGTGACAATCTGTCACTATCCACCAACTATTGTGCAACTGTGATTCATCTGCCACAACTGTGGCTGAACCACCCTGCATCTGTGCTATTGCTGACATTGCATTGTACAACTGTACTACTGCCAACTCTGCTACTGCACTGCAACTAATCTCATGCTATTGTTTTTGTTGCGATTGCTGCAACTGAGAACAAATCTTGTCCCTGCTACTGAATGGGGTTCTCCACTATACCCATATGTTCTCTGAAATGGATGAACTTGGCTCTACCTATAGATTTCGTGAGTATATTTGCAACTTTCTCTTATGCAGGAACATGTTGTAGCTAGACTGCTCCATGCTACACACAATCATTGATGAAGTGATACCGAATGTCTATGTTTCGACCTATTATGAAACACTGGATTCTAGAGAACCTGATGCAACTTTGATTATCACAGTAGATGCTGGTCGCGTCCAACCTTTGACTGAACAGTCTCACCAACAGCATCCGAAGCCATATAGCTTAACACATGGCTATGCTAGTTGCCATAATTCTGCTTTTGTAGAGCTTAGTGCTACTGACTTCTGATTCCTGCTGCACCAAGAAGCCTTCCTTGATCCAACATTGAAGCAACACCCAAATGTGCTCTTCTTTTCCATTGAACTGCCTTCCCAATTTGCATTTGTGAATCCACATAGTCTGATACCATCACTTTGAGCATACCTCAATCCATACTTGACTGTGCCATGCAAATACCTTAGAATGTGCCTCGTTGTTGTCCAATGTAGTCTCTTCAGTTCCATCATAAATTGAATGAGAGTGTTGACCGCAAAGCAAATATTTGGCCTAGTGTTGACCAGATACATGAGGGAACCAATAAGTTGTTTATACAAGGTGGGGTCAACATCCTCGTCCTTTGATGCATCAATCTTCCTTCAGTTAGTAATCATAGGTGTAGACATGGGTCTACAATCCTGCATCCCAAATCTCTCTAGTTCTCTTTGTAGTATATCTGCCTTGACCAAGGAAGATCTCCCCATCCTTCTGCCACACTTCCAAGCCTAGGAAGTAATGCATCGATCCCAAGCCCTTCATGTCAAATTTGGTTGCTAGGTTCCTCTTGCAGTCCTCTATGAGTCCTGATGACTCTATCAAGAAGAGGTCATCCACATACAACACTAGGATGAGTGGCTAATCCTCTACCATCAAATAGTAGAGGTTGGGATATGCGTCACTCTTAACGAAACCCATTTGTTGCAATTAGCTGTCAATCCAACCATATGATGCCCTGGGAGCTTGCTTGATCCTGTATAGAGCTTTCTTTAGCTGCACACATGTGTGCGCCTCTCATGAGTCTTGAAGCCCTATGGCTATTCTATATACACCTCCTCTTTTGTCAACCCTTTCAAGAAAGCTATCTTGACATCCATCTGGTGAATCTACCATCTCATCTATGCTGCTAGGGTTATAACTGAGCGGATAGAGGTATATCTGGCAATTGGGGCGAAGGTTTCCTCATAGTTTATCCCTTCTTTCTACACATACCCCTTTGCCACGAACTTAGCCTTGTACTTCTCCGTGCTGCCATTTGCTGCGTACTTGATCTTATAGATCCAACGAGAGCCCACAACTGACTTGCCCTTAGGCCTCGACACTACCTCCCAAACATCATTTTTCATGATAGAACTATACTCTTCTACCATGGCATCTATCCACACATGACGTTGTGCAACCTCCTGATAGCTGCAAGGTTCTTCAACCTGTGCCACCAAAGCTTGGTACTTGTCTAGCTGTCTGCATTCTTTTTTGTTCGTCATAGGAGCTCCTTTGAACTCCTCTGTGTCTCTCAATATTTGACGAACTTCCTTACTGGTTTGTCCACTAGTGGTGGGAGGATTGAATAACTCCTCATCCTGCCTCTATTGTTCCTTGTTGATTTGCGGTAGCATCTTGTGTGCTCTAGCCATGAAAATTGGTGGAGAGGCTAAAGCACATGAGATCTCCAAGACCCAGAAATGGTTTGGGAAAATTCCATCCAGTTAGAGAGATATTAAAATAATTAATATTTTTAATGGAGTTCCTAAGTCTAAACTTAGGAAAATTAAAATATTAATGGGTATTAATATAAAACTGGGTGAGAATGTTCTAAATGACATGGATCAAGCCAAATCTAATCTAAGCCATTGATTAGAGATTTAATCTCGGCCGTTGAAGACTCAACAGGAAAAGTATAAGAGGAGGCTTGAGGGTCAGTTGGAGATACACCAAGATTGATCAGTCAGTTTGATTTTTTGGAGTAGGGTTTGTTGAGAAAATTCAATCAAGTGATCAGAGTTGCAGTGAGGGCTAGTGAGTGCATAACGGAGAGGCAGAGATAGTGTTGAGGGATCAACACTGACGTAGAGGAGGCTACGCAGAGCTAGCAAGAGCCACGCAGAGGGCTAGAGTGACTGCACAGAGGCTAGCAGGGCCTGCGTGGGTGACACAAAAGGCTAGAGAGCCAGCGCAGAGTAGCGGAAGGCTGATGCAGGGGGCTTCTGAGTGACGCAAAAGCCAAGAATGTTGATGCAGAGCTTCTGAGAAGCGTCAAAGAGAATCTTGTGGAGTAGACTTGCTGAATATATGCTTTCGAAGAGAGGTATTATTGCCAGATAGATTTCTCTGTTGGGTGAGCCAGCTTGGCACCCTAGTTGTACTCAAGAAAGCTGCTTAATAATAAAACCCTCAGAACAGTTGCACCGATTTTCCCAAGTTGGGTTTTTCCGGGGACGATTGTCCAAAAATAACAGTGTCCCTTGTGTGTTTGCTTATTATTCAGTTGATGATCTGTAGATGAGTAGACATTGTATTTGTGTTTATTTCTCTGTTGGGTGAGCCAGCTTGGCACCCTAGTTGTACTCAAGAAAGCTGCTTAATAATAAAACCCTCAGAACAGCTGCACTGGTTTTCCCAAGTTGGGTTTTTCCGGGGACGATTGTCCAAAAATAACAGTGTCCCTTGTGTGTTTGCTTATTATTCAGTTGATGATCTGTAGATGAGTAGACATTGTATTTGTGTTTATTTTCGGTATTTATATGGTTAAAAAACTTGTTAAGGAATAAACAAGTAGGTGAAATAAACCAGATAATGTAGGAAGAATTTCTGATGTGTTAGACTTAGAAATTCCAACATCGTATCAGAGCATTGTAGATCACAGGAGAATTGAAGGCACCAGCTGAAATCATAAAATTTGCAGCAGAAACAACTATCCTGAGAGACAACTGTAACTAAGCAGAAGACAACAGAGGAGTGACGCAGAGGGCCTGCATCATCATTTCGAGCCAGAGAAAGGGTTAGCGTAGAGGCAGAGGAAGGTAGAAGAGGCTCATGAAGAGCCATGTCATCCTACTCAGTCAGGTAGGCTTGATGCAGTGGGCCAAAAGAGCAATTCAACCTTGTTGGGATTTCACAAAGCTAAGAGGCTCAGTTTCTTCAGCTGCTGGGGCCTAGGGAGTTGTGGGTAGATTGTGGATTGGGAAGCTGGTGGGGTGCTGTTGCTGTTGAAGCAAAACAATACATAATGGGAAGAACCAAGGTAGAGGGAGCCGTTGCCTTAAGGGATTTCTAACCAAGAAATCCAGATCCATGTTGCAGGCGCGTAGAGGATCGGAGAGGAGCAGTTCGACGATTGGTAGGAGGATTTCCAGGAGGGAAATCGAGACTTAGAGGGAGTCTAGGAGAGAACATCCAGGAGGGAAGTAGAGACTCAAAGGCAGTCAAGGAGAAGAGAGGAGATGGTAATGAACAGACTGAGGGATCAGGACAGGTTGGATGGGGCGTCCAATTTTGTGATTTGGAAGCCTAGGGTCCTGTTTGTTCTGGATAGACATTGCATCAAGGTCTTCTCCTTGAGAACTGTGGGACAACAGGGGAAGAGAAAGAAGAAGGACATTTCCAGGATAAAGTGCTTCCATTGTGGGGAGTTGGGTCATTATGCAACCCAGTGTTCCAGGAAGTAGAATAAGGGAGAGGCTTCTGACTCCAAGGCAGCTGCAGCTATGCAGAGAAAGAAGTCGAGACGGATGACGACTGTGCCATGAGTGCTCATTCACCTCTAGAGAAAAGGTGGGGTGACATTGAGCTGTAGTCAGGGGGGCTACAGAAGATGAGGGGCAAGATCCTTGAGGTACCCAAAATCTTGGATCATATCTGGCTATGGGAGCCTTGAGAGACAGTAGTAGGATGATGGATGTCGGTAGAAGCAAGATGCGGATGGAGTGACAAGGCAGTGTTAGAGTGCAGCGGTTTCCGGCAACGCAGTGAGGGTTGCAGCAGTGCGAGAGGCACAAAGGTGGTTGTAGCAGTGTAGAAAGGCACAAAGATGGCTACAGCAGTGCGAGAGGCACAAAGGTGTTGCAACAACGTAGAGGCAACAAAGAGAGCACAGGATAGCAGCAAAGGTAGCTTCAACATTAGGGGGGCTTCTATCCTGACAAGGATGTCGGTAGTTGGGTAGATCTGTTACTTACTTCTCAGTAACTAAGTTGCAGTGCAACAATAGTAGTGATAGTACTATGGGCAGCATGATGCAACATGATGCAAGAGAGTTGCAGTGCATATGCAGTGTTGGGAGGAAGGACTAACAACAACACAGATGTCGAGGGAGCTGCAGTACAGATCTAGCAGTGGCAGTGGTAGAGCCATGGGTAGTAGTACAAGAGGCAATAGTGTAGAGGATGTTGGGCAGCAGGCCAAGCATTAGCACAGGTACTGGTGCCGGATGATCAGGGTGATGTTCAGTTGTGGAGCATTACTAGAGCACATTCCTCGCTAAGAGGGAGTGTTGACTTGGGGTAGCATCTTATCTTCTCTAGCCATGAAAATTGGTGGAGAGGCTAAAGCACATGAGATCTCCAAGACCCAGAAATGGTTTGGGGAAATTCCACCCGGTTAGAGAAATATTAAAATAATTAATATTTTTAATGGAGTTCCTAAGTCTAAACTTAGGAAAATTAAAATATTAATGGGTATTAATATAAAACTGGGTGAGAATGTTCTAAATGACATGGATCAAGCCAAATCTAATCTTAGCCGTTGATTAGAGATTTAATCTCGGCCGTTGAAGACTCAACAGGAAAAGTATCAGAGGAGGCTTTAGGATTAGTTGGAGATACACCAAGACTGATCAATCAGTTCGATTTTCTAGAGTGGGGTTTGCTAAGAAAATTCGAACAAGTGATCAGAGTTGCAGCAAGGGGTAGTGAGTGCATAACAAAGAGGCAAAGATAGTGTCGAGGGATCAGTGCTGAGGCTACACAGAGTCAGCAGGAGCCACACAGAGGGCCAGAGTGACTGCGCATAGGCTAGCAAGGCCTGCGTGGGTGACGTAGAAGGCTAGAGAGCTAGTGCAGAGCAGTAGAAGGCTGACGCAGGGGGCTTCTGAGTGATGCAAAGGCCAGGAGGGCTGACACGGAGCTTCAGAGAAGCGTCAAAGAGAATTTCGTGGAGTAGACTTGTTGAATATCTACTTTCGAAGAGAGGTATTACTGCCAGATAGATATCTTTGTTAGGTAAGCCAGTTTGGCACCTTAATTGTACTCAAGAAAGATGCTTAGTAATAAAACCCTCAGAACTGCTGCATCGGTTTTCCCAAGTTGGGTTTTTCCGGGGATGATTGTCCAAAAATAATAATGTCCCTTGTGTGTTTGTTTATTATTTTAGTTGATGATCTATAGATGAGTTGAGATTGCATTTGTGTTTATTTTCAGTATTTATATGGTTAAATAACTTGTTAAGGAATAAACAAGTAGGTGAAATAAACCAGATAGTGCAGGAAGAATTTATGATGTGTTAGACTTAGAAATTCCAACACTCCGTCTGCTATGAACTCACTGGATCCCCTGCACCTGAGGATATGCTGGTATTGTTAACAGTACTAGATCCTTGTGACTGTCCTTGCAACGATACCTACGACTGCCCCTGTTGCTGGACTTTTTGAGCTTCTGTTGGCTCACTTTGATCACTGTTGGCATCTCATGAGATTTATTGAAGGCCTTTTCATCCTTAAACTTTACGTCCCGTCTCACAATGATCTTCCTGCTGCTAGGAATGTAGATCCTCTATGCCTTAGAGGTTTCTCTATACCCAATGAAATATCCTCTCTCTGCGGTCTGATCTAACTTGGTATGCTTCTCATCTGGTACATCGCAATAAGCTATGCTACTAAAGATCCTGAAGTGACTAACTCCTGGCTTCTTCCTTGAGAAGACTTCTTCTGGTGTTATCTTCCCCAATGCCCTGTGAGGAACCCGGTTTTGAATATACACAACCGTCTTACATGCCTCTGCCCACAAGAATCTAGCCAAATCTTGGTCATATAACATCGCCTTTGCTACCCCAACTATAGACTTGTTCTTCCGCTCTGCTACCCTATTCTACTGTGGGTTGTATGGAGCTTTCCACTCCCTCTTGATGCTTTCCTTTGTGTAAAAACCCATCAAGTCATTATCTGTGTACTCACCTCTGTTATCTGAACGAAGCACCTTGATCTTTTTCCCTGTTGCATTCTCTACCAAAGCCATAAACTCCTTGAAGCGATCAAAGACTGTTATGTAAAAAATTAGTTAGTATTTAATTTTAGGTTTATTATTTAATTTTTAGGTTAATTAGATGGAAGGGCACGAACCCCCATTGTAAACAAATCATCATCTGTCAATTCATTTATTAATAAGATATTTATATATATATTTCTGTTTATCAAGAAGTTTTCACTTCATTTGGTATCAGAGCCAACACGAACTGGTGACACCCACAAGTTCTGTTGGCCATCAGGCCCTACGGCTTTTAGAAAAAAGTGGTGCGTGTGGACTATCCTTGTTCTGCCTAGAGTGCTGTTACAGGATTGCGGTTAAAACAACGAACTACAATCTCACACCACAACCAAAAAAAAAAAAAAACGCTGCAGCATCAAAAGTAATACGTTGAACCCTCAGGGAACCAACGTCGCTTTCCTCTGCGGTAACTTGCGGTAATACACTGCAGTAACCTGCGGTAAGTTGTGAGTTCCAACGCTAATACACTGCGGTGACTTGCGGTTGATACACTAAACCATCACTGAAAATCTGCGTCGTGGATTATCCTGTGTGGTGGACCTGCACTTAATTGGAATAAGTACCACGTGATATCCGCTTGAGGGCTTTTCTTTTGAATGGTCAACAGGAGGTGACCACCAACAGACGTGACTATTCGTGGTATATATATATATATATATATATTATATATATATATATATATTTATTATATAACGTCAAAAATATATATAACGTTTATATATATATAATATATAATATAAATATATATGTATGTTATATATAATACATAACTTAATTTAATTATAAGTTATAAGTTATATATATAAAGTTAATTTAATTAATTTTAATTAAAAAAACAAACAAACTTATGTCATATAATTAAATTAATTTAATTATTTAAAAAAATATTAAGCTGGCAGATAAATACACGCCCCCACAAACCTGCTCAATGTCGACAATGACAATGGCAGATTTAAAAAAAAAATTAGTTGACACAGAGCATAAGATAAATAACAACCATGATGAGGTCAATAAAAGATTAGATGATTTCTAGATCAAGCTTGAGGAGTAGGCTGACAATATCAAAAATTTCAAGATATGACAAATCGAATAGAAATAAAGATGTTAAATCACCGTGTCCAAACATAAGTAGATCTCAAAGAGACCTTAACATTGCTGAAACTTTTTGTGTAAAAAGATGAATTATACACCCGCACAAATACTACAAGAAGTTGAAGAAAATCAAGAGCACAACTCATCAGATTCAACAAAGTCAACAAACTCTCATGAAAAAGCTGAATCCCCAAAAAAATCAGCGACACCCCACCAAGAAATGAGTAACGTGACTCTTACAAACAAGCAACTCTGGGATACCTTTACCAAGCAACACCCCTTTTTTGCTCAACCATTAGCGACATACCAGCGAAGGGCAAAAGTCGAGATGCCTAAATTCGATGGAAATGAAAAAAACAGCGTTGCATGGATAAATAAAGCAGAAGAATACTTTGAGATATATGACATCAATGATGATGACGAAAAGCTCAGGCACGCATCCATGAAAATGGAAGGGGAAGCATATAATTGGTATATGTATATGTGGTGAAAAAAGAAAACACACGTCATTAGTTGGAGAAAATTTAAGGATACATTCTTTAAAAGATTCCAAGGTGTAAAGGAAAAAGAGTTCTTTTCAAAACTCATCAAATTACGACAAAAAGGAAGTGTGGACGAATACACTCAAGAATGGGAGACCTTAGTAACACGAGTACTTGGGTTATTAGAATCTCGTCTAATTCAATCATACGTCTCGGGACTCAAAACCCATATACAAATAGAACTTGAGATGCATTACATTACATCAATAGAAGTAGCAAGACGAAACACAAAAACAACCGAAAAGAAATTTGAACCAATATTTTGGTCAAAAGCGGAAAAAACATATTCAAGACGAAGAATACCCTAGTATGTGGACTCAAATAATACGAGATATGTTCTACCACATCGTCATGAAGATGAAAAATCTAATGTGGAAATGCAAAGGATAAAAGAGGGTAAATGCAAACGTTGTGGTGAGAAGTGGGACCCCAAACATAGATGTGCTAAAGGAAAAGAACCAAAGAACCTATATAATTATGAAGCAACCAATGATTCAGACAGTGAAGATTCTAACATAGAAGAAACAGAAGATGCCCCTGAATTCTCACCAGAATTAGATGATGGAAGTATTCCACAAGTGTCACTATCAGCTATGACAGGTATATCACAACCTCAGACCTTAAAGTTAAAAGGACACATAAAGAAGAACAACGTAGTGGTTCTCATCGACTCTAGTAGCACACAACTTTTTAGATGCAACCGTGGCAAAGAGACTCAATATTTTTTCATTTCCCTTACCAAACATGAAAGTAATGGTAGCTAATGGTAAGAAGATTGAAAAGGTGGGGAAATGCCATAAGGTCAAATTGCAAATTCAAGACTTTAATTTAGAGTCTCCGTTCTTCACGGTACCGTTAGGAGGAGTAGATGTAGTCTTATGTATCCAATGGCTACGAACTTTAGGTATTTATGTCGCCAACCATCAAGTACAATTTATAAAATTCAAATGGGGAGGTCAGAAGTACAAATTACATAGATTCCAAGCACCAGAGAATCAAACTGTATCTTCATCTTAGATGATGAAGATGAGTCGAAAAGAGCACCTGCTTATGTAGTAGAATGTCACCAATTAGAAATGTTATCTGCAAATATGACCAACAAAGATTCACCAGAGATACACGATCTAAGTCAGAAGCATGAAAAAGTATTTCAAGACCTACCTATGAAGATGCCACCTAATAGGGAAATTGAGCATACAATAGAAGTCAAGGCAGGGTCAAACCCCGTCAACATCAAGCCATACCGATATCCACATCACCAAAAAACGGAAATTGGGAGATTAATCCAAGACCTTTTAAAGTGTGGGACCTTGATCATCTTGGAATATCTGGTCAAGTGGAGGGACTTACTCGAAGAAGATGCTTTTTGGGAGGATGAATCATTTTTTCAACAACATCTGTCGTTACTTATGCTTTGAGGACAAAGCATTATTTCGAGAGGAAGGCAATGTTATGTAAAAAATAAGTTAGTATTTAATTTTAGGTTTATTATTTAATTTTTAGGTTAATTAGACGAAAGGGCATGATCATAAGATCATGCCTTTTCCCCAAAGGGTGCCCATGGCAGTATATAAGCTAGGAACCCCCATTGTAAACAAATCATCATCTGTCAATTCATTTATTAATAAGATATTTATATATATATTTCTGTTTATCAAGAAGTTTTCACTTCAAAGACCTCATCCCTGTTCTTCAAAAAATAGATCCAAGTTTTCCTGGAATGATCATCAATAAAGGTGACGAAGTACTCGTACCTTCCGAGAGATCTAGTGGACATAGAGCCACCAATATTTGAGTGTATAAGCTGTGACACACCATCTGATTGGTTGTCACTTCTTGGGAATGCAACATACTTCCCAAGCACGCACCCCTTGCAGACATTGTCATGTTTCGTGCCTAATTCCAGAACACCTGTTACTGTCTCCCTGAGCATTCTAAGTGCTCCATGATGAAAATGTCCCATCCTCCTATGCCATAGTTCATTAAGGTCTTTTCCACTGTCATTACCATTGCTAACTAGTGCCATTGGAGAGTTGAATTGCAACTTGTATAGTATGTTGCTTCGTACCCCAATCCGTTTCACCCACTTCCAGTTCTGGTGTTTGATGAACACCTTCTTCCCTACATAATGGACGTCATATCCCTTATCTTGTAATTGGGATACAAAAATCAGGTTCATACCCAATCCTAGCACTTGCAATACCTCTATAACGCTGGTGCTTGCTCCTGACTCCCTCTCTATGTCAATGGAACCTCTCCCAACTGGAGTACATTTTGTCTCGTTTGCCATTGTTATTTGGAAGTCAATTTTCTCCTCATTATAGCTGGAGAAATATTTTCAAACTCTTGTCATGTGAGCTGATGCTCCACTATCTATATATTGGACTCCCTGTGAAGCTGAGCTAGTCAGGCAAGCAAACTCGTCCTCCAATCTAGAAGACAATTCTATAGCCCCTTGAATATCAAATCTGTCCATGGCCATAATGGAGAATTATGGAGAATTTATTGAAGATATCTCGAGTATAATTTAGTGTGTTTTTTCTCTTCCACCCAACGCTGATTTTGCTACTGCAAGAAAAATTGTTGCTAATCAATTGCGCCTAGATCTGCCTTGCGAATTCGCTGATATGCTTCACCGGAATTGCTTCTCGGCTTCACCACTACCTGTTGAAACTACCACTGGACAAATCGAACTCTTCCTGCCACCTGCAAGTAGAAAATCGAACCTTTGTCCAACAATCCGACCTGCCTGGCCAGCCTCTGTGCAGACCCTGAAGAAACTGTGTTGCTACTCCTTTTGAGCCCTGAATTTCTCCCTCTTTGTCTTTGAGTTTTTGATCTGTCGAATTCGTTCGGATACCATGTGAAATTTTTAATCTATTGCAACAACTGGAAATTATTCTTCTAACTGAATAAAAATTAAGTGTAGTTTATTTGCTGCGACAAATAACGAATAAAATTACAACTATAATTTTCACCATAAAAACTTTGCGGGAAATAAAATGCTGGAAACTAAGAAATATAGAGCACACACATGAAAATATGACGCCGTTATTTTTGGATAATTGTCCCCGGAAAAAAACCAATGTAGGAAACCGATGTAGCAGATGAGGGTTTTATTATTATGCAATAGTGAAATTCTAAGTACAATAAAATGGATGCCAAATTGGTGATCCTCTTTGAGAGAAACATTGGGAAAATTACTGAGGGAATTTTATCCTCCTCCACAAGCAATCTTGTCCCAAACTGGCCAGACCTTTTGAGTTAGTCGTTCTGCCTGTAGTTGCTGTTGGAAATCACTGGCTAGACCTTCTAGAAATCTTCCCGGCCTCCAGCACCTGAAACAACCTGCTTCTTAGCCAAATTGAATTACCTCTATGAGGCTCTGGGCAAGCCCCTGTGCAGCCTTCTGGAGAATAAACTCGGCCTCCTCTCAAGGACTGGAAAACTTTGTTCGGACTCATTGTCTCTGCCCCTTGTTGTCTCTACATCCCCTCTCTAGCTCAAACTTCTCTCTGCTGAATCACTACAACTGGGAAACTCAATTTCTACCAAGGAACTAGATCTCAAGTGTATCCAGCTCCAACCTCATCGACCTTGTATAATCTCTCTTTGGTGAACCAACGACCATGATTAGATCCTCATCAACGACTAAGATCATTTCTGGGTTGATCCATGTGAGTTTCTAGAGAAATCTTACCTTTCTCAATTAATTCCTGGTAATTAATCATTTTCCCTAAGTTAGACTTGGGAAAAATTTAATTATTGACTAATTAACTTAAATGAGCCATCTCTAGGTGTTTTCTGTTGAAACTTTTTCTGGGTTCTAGAGCTCTTTTGTTTCTAAGCCTCTTTGACCAACTTGAGGCTAGAACACCTGTCCGATGCTACAAAAATCAACACTCCTACTTTGGAAGATATATTTTGGAATCTTATTCAACATTAGGTCACATCGAAAAACTTGTGTGAACTATCTCTCGAGGATCATGCCCACATTAAGGCTGCTTCCTCCTCATGTATGGATGACTCTCCAGGCGACACTTTTAGTTTTTTCAATAAGAAGAGACCAATATACTTGCATTTCAATGAGGGACACCTATTGAAGCACTTTTGCTTCTTATTTCAAAAGATTGAAGATGTTGCTTGGCAAATAGTTGGAAATGATGGTCTTTGCAAGGATAAGGTTGCTGAATTTGCATGCTTGGTTGTGCACACTACTTCATGGTTTTTCACCTTCACTCAGGAATGGATTACAGATTTTGGGGCTACCAGAAATATGGTGAAGCATCAACACCTCTTTGATTACAGTGATCAATGTAAAGGTGAGTAGGTAACCATTGGTGATAATTGCATTCTCTTAGTCTCAGGTTGGAGCACTATCGAAATTGATAATGCTCAAATCAAAGATGTTCTCTATGTTCTTGGAGTGAGACACAATCTTCTCTCTATTTACCACTTTACTCACACCAATATGAAGGTTGAATTTTGGCCAAATATTTGTTTGTTAAATATTTCGATGACAACTTCAAAGTTGTTTCCTTTGGATACTATGATGAAACCAAATGCATGTACAAGTTGCGGAAGTCTTCTTTGCGTCCAACTCCAAATGGATTGATTGCAATGGCAGCCAATGAAAATGATGAATGTAAATTATGGAATTTTTCACTCTGTCACATCAACTATAGATCCTTAAGGTACATGAATTGTCTTCACCTTCTTGAAGGCCTTCCATAAATCAACCCTCTTGGTGGTGTTTGATAGGGTTGTGCAATGGTTAAGCATCAATGAAATCCCTCTTCAAAGAACAACTCAAAATGAACCTCTAAATCTCTCGTCTTAATAACAATGATATTTGCAATGTTTTAAAACTCCAACTCCAACTCCAACTTGGTATTGACTCGGCCGGTTTTATTTCAATGACTCTATTGTTGTAAAAAATACATTAAATATTTTTTATTATAAAAAAACATAATTTTAAAGATTTTCATTCATGTTTCCAAACACAAAGCTTTAGAATAGAGAGAAGACAACATATGATCAAAGTAGGTTCATGAATATATCCATTATACCAAAATGGCACCCAGTGCACTATCCAATACATACATGAATGATGATATAGAGATCAAAACAAAAACATATAACCAAGGAGGCTAGAAATGGCCTCTACAACAAAAGTAAACTGTGAAACATCACTAGTCAGCAGTACTACTTGCTACTGCTAGAGGAGCCAACATCATCTGGCTCAGACTTTGAATCAGAGTCAGATAGGAAAACCCATGGCTCCTCATCATCATCTCCAACTGCAACTGTAGAAGTGGTAGCACTAGCAGGCTGTGCAACAGTTGCATGCTGAGATAGACGAGATATGTGCTTCTGCTGTGGCTGAGCAGAGGAAGCGCCTGCAACTGGAGGACTTGGGGCTGGGCCTGAGGCTGGTACAAGTGGATCTGCATTCAACTGAACATTTTGTTCAAGTAATGCCTCCGTCTATAAACCCAAATCAAGATTCTCATCAGAATCAGACTCTGTCTCCACTACCCAATTTGATGTTGGATCAATATCTTCCAACACAATGGGATTTGAATCAGGTCTTTTGTTCAACAATTGGTTGTGTCTGAGCCAGAGGTTGTATTGGACATAGACTAGATCATTTAACCGTTTTTTATCTGAACGGTTTCTCTTCTTCGTGTGAATTCTCTCAAAGATAGACCAATTGCGCTCACACCTAGTAGCACTGCAAGTTTGACTCAAAATTCGAATTGCAAACTTTTGCAATTGAGGACAATGGCTACTAAAAGCCTCCCACCATTGTGCTGCAAAACACATAGTAGTGTAATGAGTTAGCTCAACAAATTATATCCAACTTTCAAATTATAAACAATTTAATAAAATAAGAATTTGAAAATTGAAATTTTTGTTTACCTGGCTCATCTGCTTCCCTTGTAATCTTTGCTAGGTTCTTGCCAAAGGTACTTGTGGATTTGCTGAAACAAGCGACCTGTTGGTGTATCTCCAGCTGATCACTCTCCAATGGGACTGTGCGATCAATGCAGTCAATCAATCCATCTCTAACCTCCCCACCCAAAGCTCCTGCCTCTAGAGCTTTATAATGATACCTTGGGTTCAAAAAGTACCCAACTGCATGTATAGGGCGATGGAGTTGATTGTTCCATCTTTCATCAATGATTGCCCAAATGGCCCATACTTAGCCACTCTATCTTTGTATGCTGTCTTTATTTGCTCCTTTGTTTGATCCATAGCCTCATAAATGAAGCCCATAGCCAATCTTTCCCCATCCACCAACCGCAACACCTTAACCAGTGGCTCAAAAACCTTCACAATCTCTGCTGCCTTTTTCCAAAATATTTCTTCATTAACTTTCTTTTTCAAATCTTTGCCATCCTGTTTGTGAGACCACTAGCTTTCATTCCATTCATCACTGGAAAACATCTTTCGCAAGTTTCTATGTTGGGAAAGCATAGATTGCAATGCCAAAAAATGAATTGCAAACCTAGTGATGGTAGGCCTAATAATATCCTTGCCCCCTGTGTGTCTCCTCATCAGGCTCAAAATACATGAATGATTGTAGATACATTTTGTTATGCTTTTGGCATGATCTACAATTTCCTTAACACAATCTAATTTGTAGATATCCTCAAGCATGAGGTCTATGCAATGTGTAGCACGTGGGGTCCAAAAGATGGTTTTGTGTTTTTCCTCTAACTTTTTACCAGCAAGAACATAGTTAAAGGCATTATTTGTGATGATTTGAACAACATTAGCCACCACCACCTTCTCAACAACCTCATCCAATAGCTGAAGCAACAATTTTCCATCTTTCACTCTATTAGATGCATCAACTGATTTTAGAAACATGGTTCCTTGTGGGCAAAAGATAAGAAAGTTTATGATGGTACGGTTCCTTTGATCAGTCCATCCATCTGACATGATGGTATATCCTATTTTTGCCCACCAGTTTTTGAAGTCTTTCAAATATTCATCAATGGAGGAAATTTCTTTTCGCAAACGAGACCCCCTTAACTCATGCATAATAGGGCCTTCGAAGCCCTTTCCAGTAGCAAATATGGCATTAAACATATGCTCATAATATGGCGAATAGGAAGCATTGAAGGGGATATCAACATCATACCACCATCTAGCTATGTAATCACAAGCAATCTCCCTCAATTCTTTCTTCCATTGGTCATCTAAAGTGGGCTGCATATGACTTCTACTAGCTTGAGGACCATGTGCATCTGATGGAGAGGAGGGTGTGACAGTGAAATAACTTTTGATATTCATATCACCCTTCTTTTTCATTTTACCATTACCTTTTTTTTCTTGCATGGACTCCAAAGAGGGAGGAACATAGTGGAAGGGATTGGATGCATTAGTACGAGGGATAGATGAAGAGCCCTCAAAATCAAAATGGGGGTTGGTAGCCATCATTTGTTGTATATTCCTCTTCCATTTCAGCTTCTATTTCTTTTTGCCTAGCTTTTTCTTCCCGAAACTTCTCAAAGCTATTTAACGACTCCTTCCTAATATCCCCAATTTGTGGTGATTCACATGGAGTAATTTGGCCTCTAATACCAATAAAGTGTTGTTTCAGCCTATGAATGCCCCCAGGATCCTCCTCAATTTTTCCAATGCAAAATTTCCAATGCATTTGATTATCAACCATTTCAGCATATGCCCAAGCAACATCTTTCACTCTAGGAGCCATTTTTGACTTGGAAATAAAAGGAAAAAAACTGAAAATGAAAACAAAAAAATAACATTGCTTCAATGTTCATTTCTTTTACAAAAAAGACTCTTTTCACTTTCTAGATTTGCACAAAAAAATAAATAAGCAAAAACAATTTTAGAAGTGAAAAAAAGATACCTCTAGGCACAAACCGCCTCCTCAATGCTGCTCCAAGAAACCAACTCCTCAATGTTGCTCCAATGGCTGCCCAAGAAGCTCCTCACCGCTGCTTCAGTGCTTGCTCAAGATTCCTCACTGCCACTCCAAAAACAAACTCCACAACTCTTCACAAACTCCTCACAAATTCTCACACAAATGCAATAAGATAGTTGTGAGGAGATGAGAGGGGTTGGGTAGTTTTTATAGGGTTGGGAGAGCTAAATGGACCTCAAAATAACCCTAAGGAAAATTACAATTGGCCGTGGGGTCCAATTCCGCCCCCAAAAAAATTTGTTGTCCGTGCTTTTGCTTCGGTGATCGAGCCGGTCGAGTTAACTCGGGCTTGGCCGAGTCGGTCGGGTTGTTACCGAGCCGACCGAGTCGGTGTCCGACTCTGTCAACTCGGTAACAACCTGACTAGCCGTTTTGTTTCGGCACCGAGACAACGCGACCAGGCATTGGCTCCGTCTGGCTCGGCCAAGTTAGAGTCGACTCGACTGTTTTTTAAAACAATGGATATTTGTGGTCCCATGGCCACTTCTTCTCTTGGGGTAGCCAAGTACTTCCTTTCACAACTAGATGACTCGTTTATGATTTTATAGGTTTACACCATTAAATCCAAGAACGGGGTGTTGGAGCTCGATGTAAGTAGAAGATCGAGTGTCTTTGGTATGATGGGGGAAGGGAATACATGGTTATTGCCTCTCGTCAATTTCTTCGCTCTCATGGCATCTCTTGGTAGCACACTATTCCCTATACTCAGTAGAATAGTGTTGGTGAGCGCAAGAATAGTGCTATGATGGAAATGGTTTGTTGTATGCTTCACTCTTATAACATGTAGCTTTCCTTCTGGTGTGAAGTAGTTGTTTGTTCAACTTTTATATCCAACCAAAAACTTAATTGTGCTATCTTTGGTATATTTCCTTATTAGCACTGGCATGGATGGAAGCCCCCTGTTTCACATTTCCATATTTGTTAATTAGGTGGATGGGTCCATCCACTTCATGAAAGGTGTGCTATATCATTCGTTTAATAATACACTCATGGCCAAACTATGGTTGGTTGCAGTGGATCTATTCAAGAGGTTATCATCTTTATCTCCTCATCACTTGCCATGTCATTAGGTTATATTTGATGAGCCAATTCCTCATGGTTTACCATGATCTCTTCTATCACTTCTTTCTAAGAATGATTATCAACATGTCTCCATGGAACATGTCTCTTCTTCTTCAACAAAGTTACTTATTGATGACTTTGAGCGTATTGTAGTGGATCTTACCACATCTTAGTTGAGTCTTGGTGCACCCATGGGTACCTTTTTGAGTTTTTCTTCTAGACAATGGTTGGGGACTTATGGGCCTACTTCTTCAATTAGCCTCTCTCCTATTTTGAAGGTATCTTCCAACCTTCCCTCTACTGATGAGGATGCGCATCCTAGTGATGATTCTGTTGCACAATTTTTGTCAAAGTTCCAAGGAAACATAAGTACCAATTTTTTCAACAGGATCAGATCATTTATCAACAGTTTATGTGTCATTGTAAACCCATTCTACAAGTTATGTAATGTAAATGATGCCAGTAAGATCGTGAATGTATGGAACAACCTAGATAAGCCTATTATTTTGGCAAGAGTTTCAGCCTAGGAGGTTTTTCATCTCACTAATTCATTTGTGTTTCTAAACACAGATGGTCAGTAGAGTTTTTTCCTCCAACCTCACCCCAAAGCTAGGGTGTAATTCTTCATCAGAGTCTTAGGGGAGTCCTAGTGTTCTAGTCAAGTCTTATGTAAAAGTAATTTGAAAATAATTTAAGCTAATTGGCTAAATTATTTTTATTACAAATCACTTGGTCTACTAGACCATATTGAGTCGTAGAATTGGGTATGTAATTTGAGGGTCTAATCTGAATGGGTATTCCCCTCCGAGGGTTGAATTGTAAAAAAAATCTTATGTAAAAAATGTTTTAATGCATGGTCCTTCATACTTAGACAACATGGTTAAAATATTAGAGGGTGGAAAAATCATTAAATCCCCTCAAATGCCAATTAATTATTTTTTCTAGCAAAGTAGAATTAAATCCTAAGCCAAAAAATTAATTAATTTAGAGTCGAATTAAAATGTCTTAGGGAAATGTAATATTCCCAATTTTGAGTTTCACATT
Source organism: Pinus taeda (assembly GCA_000404065.3). Taxonomy (NCBI): domain Eukaryota; kingdom Viridiplantae; phylum Streptophyta; class Pinopsida; order Pinales; family Pinaceae; genus Pinus; species Pinus taeda. Next base: position 40,213 of record APFE030793999.1, on the reverse strand, counting down.
AGAGTTGAGTTTGGGATAGGACGCAATTCCGACACCTAGATTTAGGAGGAAAAGAGAATATTGCAACTCTAGTGGAAAGTGGGGACCACAAGAGAGAGAATTTGACCAAAGGAAGGGAATTCACACTTTTAGAGGAGAGAGCAAAGAGAAGGGAATGTGAATTAGGAGAGAGAGAGATTGGGACCACAAGGAGAGAAGGGGCCACGCATTATAAATAGAGCAAGAGACACTGATTTTGGTCATTCATTCATCTATTCAGAAATTGTGTCTTTGACATAGCATGCTTGAGCTGAAGCTAAGTCTGCACTGCTGTTTAGCACACAAGTGTCTCCGAGCGTAGATATCAACCCTTGCTTCAATGGGCTTCAAGTGCCAGCCCAAGGAGGGAGTTTCACCTTACCTTTTTGCACTATTGTTGAAGTTTCTAAGTTTACTTAGTTAGAAACCCTCCATGCACTTTATCTGATTTATTCCTACCTACTTGGTATTTTCTTTAACAAGTTTTTACAATGTAAATACTGAAAATAAACACTAATGCATGCTCAACATATTACAGATCAACAACTAAAAAGAAACAGAAACAAACACACCGTATGACACCATTATTTTTGGACTAATGTCCTCGGAAAAACAAAATGTGGGAAAACCGGTGCAGTTATTTGAGGGTTTTCTTATTAAGCAATATCAGAGTACAATCTGGGTGCCGAAATTGGCCTACCAAACAGAGAATTTCCTTGGCAGTAATGCCTCAGTTTTTGACAAATCTCCTCGCTGAAACCCCGAATAATCCTTCTGGCAGCGACTCAGCACCAATTTGCCCTAGAAACCCCAACGTCTGCCCAATCTAGACCGCGTCAGCCTCTCCTAGCCCAGTGCTAGCCCTCCTAGTCCAGTGCTGGCCCTACGTCAGACTGTCTTGTCTTGCGTCAGCCCCAGGAGGCCCTGTGTCATCTCTCTGAGCCTCTGCATCAGCTACGCTGGCCTCTCTGGTGCTCTACGCAGCACTTAGCAGCCTCTTCGTGGCCCTGCGTGAGCATTGGTTGCTCATGCGTCACTCTCTTTGGCTGTTTTGCTGCTCTCCTGGCACTATCTTTGCCTCTTTGCCTCTCTGTACTCAATGCCCCTCAGCTGCTCTCCAATCACTGATTTTATGTCTCTTAGCAAACCCCGCTCTAGAGAATAGAATGACTGATCACTCTCGTGTCTTCTCCTGATCTGTTTAGAATCTACCCAAACCATTTCTGGGTATTGGAGATCTCATGTGCCCCAACCTCTCCACCAAATTTTGTGGCTAGAGCACATCTGATGCTACCCCAAATCAACACTCCCTCTTAGCGAGGACTGTGCTATAGCAATACTCCTCACTGAGTATTACTCTGATCATCCATCATCGGTACGTGTGCTGATGCTAGGCCTTTCTGTCCAACATCCTCTACATTGCTGCATCTTGTACTTCTGCCCATGCTTCTGCCACTACCACAGCTGCATCTGTATGACAGCTCGCTCTGCATCTGTGCTGCTGCTGGTCCTTTCTCCCAGCACTGCATCCGCACTGCACCTCCTCTCATCATGCTGCATCGTGCAGCCCGTGCACTGCAACTCAGTTACTGAGAAGTAAGTAACTAATCTCCCAACTGACCTCCCTGTTTGGCTAGAGACACCCACTGATGCTGAAGCTCCCTTTGCCTCTGACAAGTGCTGCCTCTCTGACCTCTATGCTGTTGCAACAACTCCCTACATCTCAAACCGTTGCACACCTCTCTGTGCCATCCTGCATTGTTGCAACACTCCTGTGCCTCTCGCATTGCTGTAGCCTGCTAGCTCTGCGCTGTCTCGGGACTCCTGCACTGTAGCTCTCTCCGCTGCTTCATCTACATCCGTCTCTACCCACTCAGCCAGTCCTGCTACTCCTCAGCGGGGCTCCCGTAGCAAGGTCTAATCCAAGAGGCTGGGTACCTGAAGGATCTTGCCCCTCATCACATGTTGCCCACCTAACTACAGCTCGATGTCTCCCCACGTCTGCTCAAGTGGTGCGTGTGCACTCATGGCACAATCATCATCTATCAAAGCTTCCTTCTTTGCCCGTGCTAGTGCTGCCTTAGTCTTGGAAGACTCTCCCTTACTCTTCTCCCTTGGACACTGCGTCGCATAATGACCCAGCTCCCCACAGTGAAAGCACTTGCTCTTGGAAAGATATTTCTTCTTCTGCTTTTCCTGCTTTCCCTCAAATGCTAGGGCCACATCTTCCTCCTCCTGCTTGACTTTGATCCCCTTGCTACTGCTACCTGTCTTCGACTGCTGTCTGATCTCTTTTTGGCGAAGAGCTGCCCATATCTCATCCCAAGGTGGAAGTGTCCCTTTGCCCAGTATACTCTGGACAAATACTTCCCAGTCTTCTGAGACAACATTCATGGCTGTCCTCACCATTAGCTCCTGATTCGGTGTTGCTCCTATAGCAGTCAACTGGTCTCGGATCTCGTTCAATCCTCCAAGGAAGGTGTCAATCGATTGACCCTTCTTCATCTGATACGACCTCATTCGATGCTACCCCAAATCAATATCTACCAGTAGGAGGGTTGATTTTCAGGAGTATAGAGTGTAGCTACAAACAAGAGGGCCATCTTACATGCAACTCCCATTTTTATCACACGCAGGACTACGTCATCTCCTCCATGACTACACAGTCATTGGAGTGAGACTCTTTGGGGCAACACTACCGGGGGAGTTTGGAACTGGGGTGTTGGAAGATCATTTAGGGGACCATTTGAGGAGAATTGTTGGAGTTGGGAAAACAGAGATTGATAGGGTCAGTGACAACAACAAAATTCGAAATTGGAGGAGGGCCAAGTTGTGAAGGGTAAATTTTTGAAGTGTGAAACCAAAGGAAACCCTTTCTGGGTTTTTCTGGGTTTTGGGCAAGGATCACAATACCAAATTCATAGAATTTTCAGGGCAAATTTGAGGGGTCAAACATGGGTCCCAATTCAGCCAGCAACTAGAGGAGGTAGGGGAAATAGGGTCGATTTTCTTAAGTCAAGCATTGGCCAATTCCTTTGTGGGTTTTTGTGGGTTACTAGTAGAGAGGGTAGGACTAATTTCTTAGAATTTTCTGAGCACCGGAGAGGGCCCTAGCAGTAGATCCATTCAACCAACAATGTATTTTTGGGCAGTTCAGTGCAGAGCCAGGAGATAGAGCAACCACATATTTGAGGGGGACTTCTTATTATTCATTTGGCGCAGCTATCTTGCCTTGAGCAAGCCCAAGTGCACCTTTTACAACACCTCATTGTACCCTCTTATTAATTAATAAAATGGCTCAACAACGCAGTTTTGGCTTTAAAATGGTGTTTTGATGCTTGAGTATTTTTTTGTGTGTTTTTGGTTATGTTTGCTTTGTTTATCATTGTATAATTCCATTAGGAATATTACAATGGTATCAAAGCCATAAGCTATTAGCTTGTGGGAAAGATTAGAATCATACAACATGGCGGTAACCTTGAATGAGGTGATGAGGATACAACAAATGATGATTGATGCGGGGGAGAAGTTGATTCATTCCTCAGTTGGGAATCCAGACATGATTGCAACTGATGTGGACTTATTGGGAGAAAACTAAAGGCATACCAATCATTAGTTCATGGCATTCAAGCGTCTCTCTCTTTTTGGGAATTCTGTGAAGTAAGGGGCATGCACAAACCAATGGAGATTCAGTTGAAAGAGTAGTTGAAGGGGCCATGGTTGGCAAGGAGTCAGTTGAGCATACACCCATTGATGAGGTATTCGGGGTTGTGACTGAGTTCTCAGGTGATAGCGACGCACCACAGATGGATGAGGTGTTGGAAGACAACTCCACTGTTGTTGACGAGCCGATAGGTACAAAGGCCTCCAGGCCCATGACAGAGTTGTCAAACGACAATCACCTGCAGCTGACTGGTGAGCATGTCTTGCGTGTTGGGTTGTGTATGGAGGAGCGGTTGGAGGCTCATGTTGAGTTCATGATGGAGGAGGATGTGTAGCCATCCTTTGGGCTAACTGTTGATGAAGGGCAACATAGAGGCCACACGTTGGGTTTTCAGCACAGTTTGCTTTAGAGGCACACTAGTAGGGTCTACAACGTTATCAACCCTCCCTTAAGCATTGGATTGAGGGAGGCCGAGTTGTCTAGACATACCCGAGGGGATGGACAAGTTAGCAGGATTGAGCGACATGAGCTAAGCATGATATCACATCAGCTTGGGGGGCTTGTTCCTTCCACAGAGGATTACACATTCGATCCCTCCTTTTGGATTGGATGGCGAGAGGTACTACGCTGGTACTTGATGGAGCAAGTTAGGTGGTTGGATACATCCATGGCCACATGTCAGCGGAGGCCATGGATTACCAAAGGGACTTGAGGGCCAAATTGTTTTTGGATCCAGGTGGTATTTCCCATCATATCATAGAGTTGGTAGGTGATGGTAGTAGTCACGTGATGGATTTGACATTTGAGCACACCCACATTTGTAGATCTCCATCAGAGCCCTAGTCAGCACTAGTGACAAGATGGTTTGACAACATTTCGTGAGTTGTCTTGGCATATTGAATGTGCGTGGAGTCACTAGGTGATTATGATCCAAATTGGATCATCATATTGTTTGTCATCCATCTCGATGCATTTGGAGTGGAAAAAGTGTAGGAATCAACTCACAGGACTATTTGTACCAGCAGGACCCATTTTGGTGAAACGTGGTCTCAAACCTTCTTTGAGCGTTTTGAGGCATCAAACGACGTTTTTTTTGGAGTAAAACTTTGTCGTTTCGCGCCGCACCTTTTCATGCTATTCTACACACAGAAAGCTTTCCAACGACGCAAGAATCACATCAATCAGAGTCCATATGCAAAAGTTATGCCACTCAGAAGTTGACCTTCCTGTTTTCACACCTATAGTTCAAGGATGCCACATCAGCCCTCATTATTCATGGAAAAGGGGCTAGCCACATGTTTGTAATGTAAAAGACTCTAGAAGAGTCTATTTCGTAACTCTAGTTAAGAGTTGATGTAGTCAAACTTAACCACTAGTAGGCTATTGGGTTGTGCTATAACCGAGCCACTAGGAGGAAGAGGCATTCCATTCTTTCGAGAGCATTTTGTTCCATAGTTGAGCAAAGATAGCCAGAAGAGATAGGAGGTAGAGCACATAGAGAGGATTTGTGCATTGTAGCAGCCCACGAGCCACGGGTATTACTTTGTATCTGCAGCCATATTTCCAGACAAAGAAAGAGAGCGAAGCGACCTCACCTTCCAGCTGGGTTTTCTCTTGAAAGGGTTTCCCAAAGAGCATATCTTGTGTATTATATGTGTGTGAGCTTATTTTGTCGTTCTCTACATTTTCTGCTTAATTTAATTTTACATGCATGCACTAATTACAGTTAATTTTACAGATCTAGAAATTAAATAAAATTGTAATAGTGTAGAATCTCAGATTTTTTATATAATATTATAAGATATGTTGTGACGAACTGTCCAGTGGAATATCCATGACAATTTACGGATCATATCCCTCATTTGGGATTGTATGGCGAGAGGTACTGAGCTGGTACTCGATGGAGCAACTTAGGCAGTTGGATACATCCATGGCCACATGTCAGCAAAGGCCATGGATTACTAGAGGGACTCGAGGGCTAGATTGTTTTTGGGATCCAGGTGGGATTTCCCATCACATCATAGAGTTGGTAGGTGATGGTAGTAGTCACGTGATGGATTTGATGTTTCATCAGAGCCCCAATCAACATTAGTGACAGGATAGTTTGACAGGGGAGCAAACATATTTCGTAAGTTGTCTTGGCATATTGATTGTGCGTGGAGTCACAGGGTGATTAGCTTACTTGGCAGGAGTTGGTAGGAGGTAGCATCGATAGGCTATCAGACAGGGCATTGTATGGAGATGATGCTCTCTTATTGGCATATGAGATGCAAGGACTATTGAGGATAGCTACAGTAGTGTCATTTTCGTTAGCATGTGGGGAGTTGGGCCGCTCAGGTCTTTCAGAGCAGAAGGGGAGATGTAGCCCACATCATGGAGGGCATATTAGCAAAGCGGTGGATATTTTGGCCCATGCAGGATATTGTATGTTATAGGGTGGTACGACAGTGGGCAGTGGTACACAGAACTACACAGAGTTATGTCATAGGGCCCATCGTTATGTAGAGGGATGCAGTTTGATGCACATAGACCCAATGTTAGGCCATAACCTCCATTGGTGTGCGGGGCTATACAACGAGGAGCAATGTCCTGTAGAGGAGCATGGAGATGCAGGGCAGTGTGTCGTAGCCTGTTGGTTTACACCATGGAGTAGGGGGAGTAGCTCACATAGTATTGAGCACCCACGGGGAGTACAAAGTACGGTGGCACATGCAGGACATGTGGTGATACAGGATGGGACATTAGTACTAGGGGGTACCCAACGGTGTACAGGGGTAGGCTGCGATGTATAGTGGCATGTCCAAGAGTACCAAGATGATCAGTGGTATGCGGGGGCGTATGGTGTTGTGCAGCGGGGTCTTGGAGTGTTGCCTCCAGGGAGACTCATGGATGGAGACACTGGGCATACCTTTGGGTGTAGTTCACTGAGGATCGACGCGGACACAAGTGAGCGATACTTTGATGGTATCCGCGGGGACTCACACGCTTGACCCTCTTCTACATCCCTCACGGGCGTAGTTGTTTTTGCTATTTTTCTTTGGCACTCGGGGCATGATTAGCAGGGACGAGGAACTCACCCAAGATATTTGGATGACACTCTGCGCACTAGGGGAGAGATTTCTCAGCAGTGGCATTGGGTTGGTGCGCCTGTTGAAAGCCACAGGTTGGGGGATGAGGTGATCATTTGCAGGGGTGGCATATCAGTCATCACCGAGCCTACCTTTGGGGAGCTTGTCACGAGGGAGACATGTGTCACTCTTTTCTCAGGGCATTTCAAGACCATGCATGAGCAGAGGTTATTGGGTACGACTGAGGTAGCTTCCCAGTATGTGTCTGAGCTCTAGACATTATATTGGCACATTATCAAGAGGGCAAATGGCAGAACCATGGGAGATGGCTGGCAGGAACAGGAGGGATCTACATACCGTAAGTTGATTACGAGTATTAGATACCCATTCATGGGTTTCATTCATTGGGTAGCTATTTAGCACGCGTGGCTTCGAGTGATCATCGGTACTACACAATGTCAGATACATGGCAGATTAGCATGCATCAAATGTTGGAATTTCTAAGTCTGACACGTTAGAAACCCTCCATGCACTTCACAGATTTATTCCTACCTACTTGTTCCGTTACTTAGCAAGTTATTTGTAATGTAGGTACTGAAAATAAACACTAGTGCATGATCAACATATTATAGATCATCCACTGAAGGAAACAGAAACAAGCACACAATATGACACCGTTATTTTTGGACCAATGTCTTCAGAAAAACCCAATGCGGGAAAACTGGTGCAGCTATCTAAGGGTTTTCTTATCAAGCAATTTCAGAGTACAATCTGGGTGCCAAATCTGGCTTACCCAACAAAGAATGCCCTTAGCAATAGTACTTCTCAGTCTGAGACAAATGTCTTGGCTGAAACGCCGGATAAACCCCAGCATCAGCCTTTTTGGACTACGTCAGCCTCTCTCTACCCAGCGTTGGCCCTGCGTCACCCTGAATGTGTCCGCGTTAGCCTCAAGAGGCCATGCGTCAGCCTTCTAGTCCTCTGCGTTAACCACGCTGCCCTTTCTGAAGCACTGCGCAACTCTTGGTTGCCTCTGCGTAAGCCTTGGCTGCTATTGCGTCACTCTCTCTGGTTCCTGCGCTAATCCCCCGACACTATCTCTACCTCTCTGTGTCTCTATACTTACTGCCCCTCAGCTGCAACTCTGGTCACTGATTCTATCTCTCTTAGCAAACCACGCTCTAGAGAATAGAATGACTGATCATCTGGTGTGCTCTCCAAGTGACCCTCAAGCCTCCTCTTAATACTTTTCTCGTTGACATGTCAACGACCGAGATTAAGTCCCTAATCAACGGCTAAGATTAGATCTGGCTTGATCCATGTCTTTTGGACCATTCTAACACAGTTTTATATTAATCCACATTAATATTTTAATTTCCCTAAGTTAAGACTTAGGGACCCCATTAAAAATATTAATTATTTTAATATCTCCCAAACTGCTTAGAATCTGCCCAAACCTTTTCTGGGTATTGGAGATCTCATGTGCCCCAACCTCTCCACCAAATTTCGTGGCTAGAACACATCCGATGCTACCACAAATCAACATCAAATTAGCCCATAGTTGATCCGACTCGGATCTATAAACGACTGACAAAAAACCTTGACTGTATCAGGACGAAACAAATCTTTAAAGAATCCAAAACAACATCAAAAACACCCTGAACCAGTGGCCATGGAAGCCGATGTGAAACGACGAGGACCTAGGTTAAAGCGCGCTGACCGAGGCCCATGGAGACCGCGCAGGCGGCCAAAGTAGCCCCAGGGAGCCTCAGATCGGGAAAAGGAGGTGATTTTCGATGCGCGATTAGCCGCATCGCTGGGAAAACAGGGCCGAAATGGGGGAGCCTTAAGCCCTTGGTCACGTTGGGGGCTAGAGAACTGCGGGTGGAGAAACGAAAAGCGCTAAAGTGCAAAGGCGGGACCCCCGTCTTGGAAACTGGCGGTTTTGATCAGGGCGCCCTTGAACGATAAGAGGTTTTGGACAGGAGCGGAGTGATCCCATACACTGATCAACGCGTGGCAGTGGAGGAGAGAGAAAACCGCTGTTGATCGCGTGCTATCGGTCGAGCAAGTCAACCGCGCTCCACGTGCGTATGACGTCGGATCTTGAGGAGCCCAAATCGGACGGCTGAGATTACGCCTGATAGAAAGAAGCGAAATCGATAGGGAATTAAGCCGCGATTTAAAGGGATTTGGAATCCGTTTGATTGCCACAGTGGAGAAAGAACGTATCCATGACATAACCGAAGAAATGAATCGACGAGCAGACTGGCGCTGTTCCGACGGGGACACACGGCACTTCTCAAGTGTTCATGCTGACGCCAAATAGGGAACTCCAAGTGCAGCTGCAGAAGGAGAATCGACGCAGGTGGGAGAGGAACCAAACTGGCATAGGGATCGAATGGTTAAAGCCATGAACAGGGACAGTCGAAGGAGGAGGATTTTGAGAGGAGTCCAAGCGACCAAGAGAGACAATGAACAATGAACCCTGAGAGGAGGACTGAACACAGAGAACAGTAAAGCCAAGCAGAGGAGACAGAGGGCCGAGTTGACCACATGCAGCATCGAGCACCAGAGAGCTTGAAGATTCAAGCTTTTCCATAGAGAAATCTGTTCGGATTGAGCATCACATTGGCTCTTTCCACTGTAGACCAAGGGTCACAGAGCTGGTAGGAAGAAAAAGAGTCTGTGAACTCTGAGTGGCTTGGGGAATCCAAGAACCACCCTACCTAGCAAAATCTACTTCAGGAGAACTCACATTGAGTCCCTGTATTGTAATTTCTCTGTTGTAAGACACAATAAAACAAGGTCACCACTTACGCTGGACCAGAGACGTAGCCCTGGAGAATAGGGTGAACTCCTTATTAAAAACTGTTTGTGTTTTTGTGTTTCTTACTGTATTTCTTTGCTGTCTTTCCATTTAAATGTCTGTGTATTGACAATCTGATCGATCCGTTGCTTGAATAGCACAGAACACACCAACTCATGAGTCTGTAATACCTTTTGTTTAACGAATCTTCAATTGAGGTGACTCATAGGGTGATTATCAAATCAAGTGGTATCAGAGCTCTAGGCTGTAAGGTTAGATAAGCTTGTGTTGGTTTAGCTGTGAATGCTCACTAGATCAAAGCTCAAATTAAGAGAAGGAGAGTTGGTTGAAACTAATCCTGAAATTGGGAGAGTCTATTCTCGGAAGACAATGTCAGAAGAAGGTTCTATAGGGCCAGACCCTCAATTCAGAGAAAGTTTCCTAGCTATAAAGTCTATGGTAGAAGAAATGTATAGGGACTTTAGAAAGCATAAGGATGAAGATTCATCAGGCTCTAAACGAGATAAAGAAGAAGATGAATCTCATTCCCATGACCACTCAAGAGGGAAAGGGAAAGAAGAAAGCTTTCATACACTTTCTAATAGCCCTGTGCATAATAAGAAAGCATTCTTGATTAAACTAGATGTTAAATTTGATCTGCCTATATATGATGGAGAGCTAAATGCTGAAAAGTTGGACAATTGGATTAGACAAATTGATATGTATTGCAGAGTATAGAACATAGACTCGGACAAGAGTAAGATTTAGCTGGCAAGCCTACGCCTGGGAGGCACTGCCTTGGTTTGGTGGGAAGGCAAAACCCAAGTTGATATGAAGAAGCATGGTAAGACCATCTCTGTCTGGAGTGAATTTGTTGCTACCATCAAAAAGCAGTTCTATCCATTGGCCTACATGCAACAAGCCATGATGAGTTGCAAACTCTTCGGTAGTTGAAAGGGAAAAGTGTGCAAGGGTATACTCAAGAATTCAGAAAGAGAGCATTGATGTTAGGTATCTCATTAGACTCACCAGAAACTATTTTGAAGTACATTGGTGGTCTACACAGCTACATGAGGCATACCATCCTCATGTTTAATCCCACTAGTATAGATGAGGTATCTGTACAAGCTACTCATCTAGAAAGCTAGAGGAAAGAATGGGAATCCAGAAGTTGGGGGACCATCCCAACCCACTGTAAGCAAGAGCAAGGAGAAAAGAAAGCAGAAGTGGAAAGGAAGGAAGGCTAACACTGCATAGAAAGGCAAAGCTTCATGCACTCACTGTAAAAAGGAGGGGCATGATGATGAACATTGTTGGATTCTGCATCCAGAGCTGAGACCTAAGAAGTCCGAGGGCAAGAAGAAGAAGACTGTTGTAGCTATTCAGAGAGATTTGGGGTCAGACTCGGGAGATGAAGCAATCATTGCAGCCACAGGTATAAAAGGTAAGAATTCTGAAGCATCTACTATTAATTCTGCTCAATCTGTTATTGATGAAGAACATGAGAGAAAAAGACATGAGCTTTTCCATATTCGAGTTGTTTCCAAAAATCGAAAGATTGATACTTTGTTTGATAATGGCTCACAAGTAAATCTAATTTCTGAAGCAATTATAAAGAAATTGGGATTAGCAACTACACCTCATAAGAAACCATGCCCATTAGGTTGGTTGAATGATAAAGCACAACTACAAGTGACTAGACAGTGCAAACTGAAGTTTTCTTTTGGGTCAACATTTGTACATGAGGTTGAGTTAGATGTAATTCCTTTGGATATATGCGGAATTGTTTTAAGAAGTCCTTACCTGTATGATAGAAAGGCTATTTTCTATAGAGCTGAGAACAAGTATCTACTTGTTAAAGATGGAATCAAATACTTTGTAAGAGCTCATAAGTTCAAGAATAATTATACTCTCATAAACTCAGGACAGATGAAAAGAATGATAAATTCATGCAAACAATGCTTACTAATGGTTGTAAAGGAAAAGACACCTGATAAGACCAATATATTTGAGGACTGTAATGCTGATCAACAAGCTGATATAGAAAAGATTGTTTCAGAATATGATTTCTTGCTTCAAGAACCTAAAGGTCTGCCACCCAAAAAGGAAATAGTACATGATATTATTTTGCAGCGAGTGTTCCTTTGCCTAACATTGGGATGTACAGGTTGTCTGCTTTAGAGAATGCTGAAATCAAGGGCAGGTGCAGGAGGTGCTCGAGAAACGGTTCATTAGGCCTAACACATCACCATGTGGGTCACCAATCGTTCTGGTGAAAAAGAAAGATGGCTCGTGGAGAATGTGCATTGATTACCGAGCACTGAATAAGATAACAATCAAAAATCATTATCCCCTTCCTCGCATAGATAATCTTTTAGATCAATTGAAGGAAGTTGTTTATTTCACCAAGCTGGATTTGCATAGTGGATACCATTAGGTTAGAGTTGCAGAGCAAGATGCATGGAAGACTGCTTTCAAAACAAAGCAGGGATTGTATGAATGGTTGGTTATGCCTTTTGGCTTGACCAATGCCGCTGCGACTTTCATGAGAGTAATGAATGATGTACTCAGAGCTTTTCTTGATGATTTTGTTATTGTGTATCTGGATGACATTCTGATTTTTAGTAAAACGTGGGAAGAAACAATTTAAAGGCATGTTAAGTTAGACATTAGATGTTTTGAAAAGAGAAAAACTTTATGTTAAACTCTCCAAATGTGAATTTGACAAAACCTCTCTAAATTATTTGGGTCATAGAGTAGGGGGAGGTGAATTGAAAATAGATCCCTCTAAAGTGGCAGTGATCATAAACTGGCCTAAACCCAAGTCTGCTACAGAAGTGAGAAGCTTCTTAGGAGCAACACAGTATTGGAGGAAGTTCATTTCAAATTTTTCTTCAATTGCAGCTCCCTTACAGGCTTTGACAGAATTGAACAAGGTGTTTCAGTGGGGAGGCAAACAGCAGAAAGCCTTCGACACCTTAAAAGAAAAAATTAGTACAACACCTGTACTAGCACTGCCAGATCTACAAAGACCATTTGAGATCCAAATTGATGTCAGTGACTATGCCATGGGAGCAATGTTGACACAGCACGACAAACCCATATGTTATCATTCTGAGACTTTTAATCTTGCAGTAGTTAACTATCCTACATATGATAAAGAATTGTATGCATTAGTTTAGAGTGTGAAAAAAAGGAAACATTATTTAATGGGCAAGGAAACAGTAATACATACTGATCATCAGCCACTTCAATACCTACACTCCCAAACTAAATTGCAACAATCAAGACATTACAGATGGATGGGGTTTCTACAACAGTTTCATTTAGTCATCAGATATAAAAAGGGCATACATAACAAGGTTGTAGACATGTTATCTAGACCCATTATAAATGAATTTACCCTACTTAAGCATAATTTTGTGCTGCATGAAAGCTACATAGAACAGTATGCTCAGGATATGGACTTTAGAGATGTATATGCAACTTTGAGTCAAGGCAAAAGAGTAGAAGAATTGGACTATCATGTGAAGGACCGACTCTTATATCATTGTGGGAAACTCTGCATTCCACAAACTAAGAGAGCAAAGATAATTAGGGAAGCGCACACTTCTTTGATATCAGGTCACTTTGGAGTAAGTAAAACAGTTGCACAGCTGCAAAGGTTCTGCTATTGGCCGAAAATGAGTGAGACAGTTTCTAGATATGTAGAGGGGTGTGCTATGTGTGCTAAAAGCAAGCCCAACAACAGAAAACTAGGCTTGTACACTCCCTTGCCAGTTCCTTCTCACCCTTGGGAAAGCATTTCCATGGATTTCGTGGGAGGACTGCCTAAATCTAGGAAAGGTCATGATTATCTATATGTTGTTGTGGATAGGTTTAGCAAAATGTGTATTTTGATACCCTGTAGTAAACAGATTACAGCTGAACAAACTGCAAAATTATTCTTTAAACATGTATGGATTCATTTTGGATTACCCACTTCTATTGTATCTGATCGAGACACCCGGTTTGTGGGAAGGTTTTGGTCCAGTCTGTGGGAACTAATGGACACCAAATTAAAGAAAAGCACAACTTTTCATCCATAAACAGATGGCCATATAGAAGTAGTTAACAGGACGGTGATCTAGTTACTGAGAGGATATTGCAGCAAACATCCTAAGCTTTGGGATGAACACTTGTGCTATGTGCAGCATGCTTACAATAGAGCCAAACACTCTTCTACACAGAGATCTCCTTTTGAGACCTGTTTTGGTTTCATACCAAGGTTTCCTTTGGATTTTGTCTTTGGTAAAGATACCATGGTTGATAGACACAGTGATGTGGACAAGGCAACTAGGTTCATTGAACAGATCGAGGAGATCCACGAGGCAGTATAGGAATAACTGGAAAAGAGCCAGGCCAAGTACAAGGCTAGGCATGATAAGCATCGGATGGAGCATAGTTTTCAAGTTGGAGATCAAGTCTGACTGTATATCAGCAAGGACAGAATGCAAGGTGAAGGTAAAAAGCTAAAACCTATCAAGTATGGACCCTTCAGGATACTTGAGAAGGTTGGTGAGAATGCTTTTTGCCTTGATCTGCCAGCTTACATGCACATCTACTCAGTCATGAACGCAGATTGCTTGAGGTTGTTTGAACCTTCAATGATTGAGGACCCTGAAGAGCAGAGTCAATTACCTTCTGTTAATGACCTGCTACTTGAATATCTTAGTGAATTACGAGAAGACACAGTGATGGACAGGAAGGTGAGGACGACGCGTAGTGGACAAGTGGAATACCTCAGAATTGGGTTTAAAGGTTCAAAGCCGAGCAGTGCGAAGTGGATTGAGATTGGACAAGTGAGACAACAGTTTCCTCACTTAGTCAATTCTTGAAGAAAACCAACTTTTGGTGGTCCAAAAGCTTTTTCAGTAGGAAGGCCGTGATCCGAATCGGATCCATAAACGACTGACAAAGAACCTTGACTATATTGGGATGAAACAAATCTTTAAAGAATCCAAAACAGCATCAAAAACACGCTGAACCAGTGGCCATGGCAACCGATGTGGAACGACGAGGACCTCGGTCAAAGCGCGCTGACTGAGGCCCATGGAGACCATGCAGGCGGCCAAAGTAGCCCATAGGAGCCTCGGATCGGGAAAAGTAGGTGATTTTCGATGCGTGATTAGTTGCATCGCTGGGAAAACAGGGCCGAAATGGGAGAGCCTTAAGCCCTTGGTCACGTTGGGAGCCAGAGAACCGTGGGCGGAGAAATGAAAAGCGCTAAAGTGCAAAGGTGGGACCCGTGCCCTGGAAACCGGCGATTTTGATTGGGGCACCCTTGAACGGTAAGAGGTTTTGGACAGGAGTGGAGCGATCCCATACACCGATTGACGCGTGGCTTTGGAGGAGAGAGAAAACCGCCGTTGATCGGTCGCTATCGGTCGAGCAAGTCAACCGCGCTCGACGTGCGTATGACGTCGGATCTTGAGGAGCCCAGATCGGACGGCTGAGATTGCGCATGATAGAAAGAAGCGGAATCGACAGGGAATTATGCTGCGATTTAAAGGGATTTGGAATCTGTTTGACCGCCACAGTGGAGAAAGAACGTATCCACGACATAACCGAAGAAATGAATCGACGAGCAGACTGGCGCTGTTCCGACGGGGACACGTGGCACTTCCTGAGTGTTCATGCTGACGTCGAACAGGGAACTCCAAGCACAACTGCAGAAGGAGAATCGACGCAGGCAGGAGAGGAACCTAACAGGCATAGGGATCGAATGGTTAAAGCCATGAACAGAGACAGTTGAAGGAGGAGGATTTTGAGAGGAGTCCAAGCGACCAAGAGAGACAGTGAACAGTGAACCTTGAGAGGAGGACTGAACACAGAGAACAGTAAAGCCAAGCAGAGGAGATAGAGGGCCGAGTTGACCACAGGCAGCATCGAGCACCAGAGAGCTTGAAGATTCAAGCTTTTCCATAGAGGAATCTGTCCGGACTGAGCATCACATTGGCTCTTTCTACTGTAGACCAAGGGTCACAGAGCTGGTAGGAAGAAAAAGAGTTTGTGAACTCTGAGTGGCTTGGGGAATCCAAGAACCACCCTACCTAGCAAAATTTGCTTCAGGAGAACTCACATTGAGTCGCTATATTGTAATTTCTCTGTTGTAAGACACAATAAAACAAGGCCACCACTGAAGCTGGACCGGAGACGTAGCCCTGGAGAATAGGGTGAACTCCTTATTAAAAACTGTTTGTGTCTTTGTGTTGCTTACTGTATTTCTCTGCTGTCTTTCCGTTTAAATGTTTGTGTATTGGCAATCTGATCGATCCGTTGCTTGAATAGCACAGAACACACACCAACACATGAGTCTGTAATACCTTTTGTTTAACAAATCTTCAACTGAGGTCACTCATAGGGTGATTATCAGATCAACAGTATCGGTATATGGAGCCTATATATTGATCACATGCAGGAACCAGAGATGAGGCATGGATGGATACATGTAGTTGTCAGAGCTATGTTGCAGTAAGTCCAACTATGGGATGCTGGGATTCAGTTGATTGATAGATCACTCTATCTCGTGATGGTTAGATTCATGGCAGAGAGTGGTCTAGTTCGCTCTTGGATTGACACATGGGGGTACACTAGTTTGAACTTAAACAGGAACACAACAACTTACATATATAATCATAAACACAGAGATGCAACATAAAAACACTTCATTTCATTAATAGAAAAATACTGAACTATGCTTACAAACAGAATGGAAATCAGATAGCTCGGGTGATGGTAGCTTATCTTTGAGAAGAGATGTGATGGCTACATGCCTCTGAACTGTGTTACAATGAGGCTCAATAGCCTATTCATTATTGGAAAACATGAGAAAACCCTAAACAACCAAAACCCTAACACCAAGAGATGTAACACCAAGAGTTTGTGGGCCTCGTTGGGGTTAGTTGGGTAGCCAACTTCCCAGGGTCGTAACTTGGTTATATTATCTCCGTTTGGTGCATATGATACTTTGTTGGAAAGGTCTCTCTGAGTACTATAGGTTTCATCTCAGGCCCTTGCCAATGGCTATGGGCCTGCCACAAACCCCAAAAAAAGTTTTTTAGGGGTCAAAACTCCTCCAAAAGTTTAGGACTCGAAAAACTACTAAAAATAGTAAATGATGAAATGAACAAGGAAACATATGAAACTGATTGGGGGGTCTAGGTGGAATAGGCGGGTGGCCACCAATATCCACCTAGATCATACACAGTGGCCTTCATCGGATGGCAAGGCAGGCTTTCTTTGTGGTTGCACCAGTTCAGAGTTAGATTTAGATGGGTGGACTTTGGTGTCATGGTGATGTCTAGGCAGGATGTGTCTCGCCTCTATCAGTATTCCACCATCGGGTTCTAGAAGAGGAGGATATAGTGTATGCACGATGGACAGTCAACTAGAGTTAGAGTGGCGCAACAACAACATGGTGGCACCCTTCTATGGCTAGGATGGGACCCATGCATCACAAAACTAGACAACTTAGCGACCATTATGGGTGAGCAGATTGCAACAGGGGGAGGTCACTCAGATCTCCCTTTGGGGTTTAGCGAGTCATCGATGGCATGGGGACTTCTGGTAATTATACCGGATAAGACAGTGAGTGGAGCAAGGGGAGCTTCAGGTGGAACATGATGGATCGGGATCCTGGTATTGAGGGATTCTTTCATGTCAAGACAGTGCAGGGACCTACGATGACTTAGTGACACGTTTGGGACCCCGGTATTACTGATGGTGATAAGGGTGATCAACAGACAAAGGAGGCGCTGGTTCAAACATTGCTTTAGGACAAGCAATTTTTGGTGGTGATGACTGTAATATCCCCAATTTTGATTTTCAGCATTAGAGATGAGTTTGTGATAGGACACAATTCTGGCATTGGGGCTTAGGAGGAAAAGAGAATATTGCGGCTCTAGTGGAAAGTGGGGATCGCAAGAGAGGGAATTTGACCCAAGGAAGGGAACTTGCGCTCTTGGAGGAGTGAGGAAAGAGAAGGGAATGCGAATTAGGAGAGAGAAAGTGGGGACCATAAGGAGAGAAGGGGCCATGAATTATAAATAGCGCAAGAGGCACTCATTTTGGTCATTCATTCATCTATCAAAAATTGTGTCTTTGATGTAGCACGCTTGAGTTGAAGCCAAGTCTGCAGTGCTGTTTAGCACACGAGTGTTTCCGAGCGGAGATCTCAACCCTTGCTTTAGTGGACTTCGAGTGTGCCAGCTCAAGGAGGGAGTTTCACCTTGCCTTTTTGCACTACTAGTAGGAGGGTCGATTTTTAGGAGTATAGAGTGCAGCTACAGATAAGAGGGCCATCTTACACGCAACTCCCATTTTCATCACACGCAAGACTATGTCATCTCCTCCATAACTGCGCAGTCATTAGAGTGAGATTCTTTGGGGCGACACTATTTGGGGGAGTTTGGAACTGGGGTGTTGGGAGATCATTTGGGAGGCCATTTGAGGAAGATTGTTGGAGTTGGGAGAACAGAGATTGACAGGGTCAGTCACAACAACAAAATTCAAAATTGGAGGAGGGCCAAGCTGTGAAGGGTCAATTTTCGAAGTCTGGAACCAAGGGAAACTCTTTTTGGGTTTTTTGGGGTTTGGGCATGGATCATAATCCCAAATTCGTAGAATTTTCAGGGCATATTTGAGGGGTCCAATAGGGGTCACAATTCAAGCAACAACTAGAGGAGCTAGGGGAAATAGGGTCGAATTTCCGAAGTCAAACATTGGCCAATTCCTTCGTGGGGTTTGTGGGTTACTAGTGGAAAGGCTGACATTAATTTCCCAGAATATTCTGAGCAACAGAGAGGCCTCTAGCAGTAGATCCATTCAGGGAGCAACGTATTTCTGGGCAGTTCAGTGCAGAGCCAAGAGACAGAGCAACTGCATATTTGAGGGGGACTTATTATTATTCATTTGGGCTTAGCTAACTTGTCTTGAGTAAGCCCAACTGCACCTTTTACATCACCTCATTGTACCCTCTTATTAATTAATAAAATGGCTTAACAACGCAGTTTTGGCTTTAAAATGGTGTTCTGAATCCTGATGCTTGAGTATTTTTCTGTGTTTTTGGTTATGTTTGCTTTGTTTATCATTGTATAATTCCATTAGGAATATTATACAAAATTAATTCTCCAAGTAGAAAAATTCGTGGGTCTTAAAATAATTAATTTTTGAAGGCCCTCCACCAAGGGAATATTGGATATTTCAAGAAAAATTGGACCATTGGACCTTGGTGGTTAAGTCAAAGTCAATTTTTTGAGGAAATTAGCTCAAAATAATTAATTTTGAGTTAATAAAATGGAATTAAATGATAAATTCGAAAATCCCTCAGAAATAAAAATTCAACGACTAAGATTAAAAGATGATCAAGTATTTTTCATTGGTCGAGATTATTTTGACAATGATCAATCAAACTAGCCATTATTTTCCACTTAGAGGATTTATCTATAAATTAGAGAGTCATTTGAGTCTCTAGCCATCTGATTTTTGGCTAAGAAATTGTTGTTAAAGCATTTATGCAAAGTATTGTCCCATTGGGAACTTTTATTTCTACCATAATAAAGACTTTGGGGTGCAATTCAAGGTGTTCCATGTTCATTGATTTGTGGTATGCATTGACTATGGGCTTTCCTATGTTGTGTTGATAAATGGTAAGCTTTGTTTTTCATTAGATGGAGATAAAATCATTCTATTGATAGTTTTGGGCTAATCTTAGGTGATTTGATTCGCCATATGATTAACGAATTTTCTTGAGATAAATACATACTGTTTGCAGGTACTTCAGTCCTTGGTCTCCAAGTTCTCAAACTGTGGGTAGTAACCAACTTTGCTTGGATCCCAAATATTTATGGGGTGGATTTAATTTTCGCTAAGCGCGTTGGGTTTCTAAGTATATTTTAACCATTTATCAAAGAAAATATCCATAAAAATGTTTTATTTCTCATTTTTTTTTTAAACCCTTGTATACTTGTATATTTGTAGAATATTTCTGTAAATTAAATTTGTAAATTATTTTGCTAATTTCGGTTTTGAGTATTTTATCTCCTTTTTTTGTAGGTGAAATCAAGAGAAGAGGTTGAAGTAGAGCTAGATCTAGGCCTTTGAGGGTAAGATTTAGTCTTTAGAATTTTTTGCAGGGCCAACCATTGAAAATTTTGCAGAAAATTTCAATTTTGAAATAAGAAAATTTTTCTGAAGTCGGGTTTTCGAGTTTTAGGCCTCCTGGGCCTAGATCTAGCCCCTCGGCCAGCGTCCCCCTTCCCAAGCCTCTGCGTCAGCCCGAAAAGGCCCAATGTTAGCCTTTTATCCCTATCTAGCACTGGCTGTGAGCCCTAGGGGCTTCGACCCTCCCTCCTTACCCCTGCATTGAGGGTTTTATGCCATTTTTAGCCTCCCTCAGAATCCCTATACGACTCCCCTTAGGGCTAGCTATGGGCCTTTAGGCCCTCAACTCTGGGCGTTTTCCCTCAAACCCTTGATGTCTAGCCTTGTAGGCCTTTCTCTCTCCAGCGTTTACTTTTCTTGGCCTCTTCCATCTTCCTTTCCCCTTTCCTCAATCTCCTACCCCCCTTAGCCCTCAACGCTAGCCCTATTAGGCCTAGCGTTGGCCCTTCTTGGCACTAATTTGGCATAAATTTACCTCTGATTTTTTTGGACAGAATACTTGACAATTTTGTAGGTTTTGGGTCTCAAAAGATCTATTTTTCAGGTGGCAACTCAATCCCAATGTTTCAACAAATTTTGGCCAAGGGATCTTCAAGGTCTTGGGTCTAGGGTTTGCTCTCTAAACCCTAATTTCACTATTCTATTGCTGCTGTAATTTTCAGTTTATAACAGTGATATCATAAGCCCTAAAATCACATTTAAATTGGTCAAAATAACTCAAAATTGCAAAATTTGAAATTTCCTAAATTTTGGCCACTTGGGCATCAAGGATTTAGCCTGGATCTAAAGTTTTGTTTGCTGGAATTTTCTGCATAAAACATTGAATTAGTTCAGAAATTTTCTGAATAATACACACTCAAAGAACTGAAAACTTGATTTTTCAATTTTGGTAAAATTTTCCAAGTTTTAGGTTAAATTTGGCATTGGTTCAAGTATTTATAGTTCATTGTCCACACACTTTCCTTACTGTTGTAATTAACATTTCAGATCTGATATAACAGTGGCAAAATACATCTTAAGATGGCTAATGCATCTGATTCTTGAGTTGGCTAAGTTTATTTGGTAGTTGGGTTTCTCTTTATGACATTGGACAAGCATATACACTTTGAATTTGATATCTAAAACAAATTTACTTGCTGCTGTCACAAGTCTGTTATTGCTGTCATAATAGTCACTTATTGCTCATAAAAGGATCATTGGAACATAAAGTGCACAAGTGTTTTCGTAGTTCTATATTTTGTTGTTACTTGTTCCTAGCATTTACATTGTTGAAGTGGCTAACATTGTTTTTTTTCTTGCGAGTTTATATGCTATAAGAATTCATGTTTCACATCTAATAGGCTTACTCACTAAAGCACTTAAATCATAAATCATCTTGGTGATAAGTCTCTTGGGCATATTGGTATTTTGTGAATCCGGTTGAGTGTCTCTTAACAATTGGCATTGAGTAATAAGATCACGCATAATCTTGTTTGGAAACATCTTTGATAATTGTGATTGACATCTTGTAACTTTGTGGCTAATTGATAAGTGGATAAATTGCTCTAAGTTCTTGTCAAGAATTTGTTAAGCATCTTGTGGATTAATCTATAGTTGAAGCTTGCACTTGTATCTTTAAACACTTATCTTGTTTAAGATTGTTATGTAATCATTGTTAAGTATTCTTGCTACAAGATAATTCACATTAAGTACTTAAATAACATAAACTAATCTTAACTCAAGATAATTTCACTCATAATCATTGCACAAACATCCTAGGACTTAGTTTGCGTTAATAACTTACCTCCAAGCATAAGCTTGGTTAATAGACTCCTAGGGCAACCATTTTCCAATTAGCTTGAGGGATTCAACTCTTCTTAGTGGTTAACACAATGACCTTGTAGTCGTCAGTGCCACAGTGTTTGCAGCGTTGGAGGCACTGGGTGGTTGGAACACAGGGGGAGCTATTGTTAATCAGACCACTACCTGCTTCCCGTTGGCTTCCATCTCACAACCTACTCTGAAAATTGTTTCTCAAAACAGTTAAGGGAGAGGTTCAACTTAGACTAGGCATTTAATCTAAAATTAACCAACACACTTGCATCACATCTAGTTCTTAGGAATTGCATCTCATAGAGGTTAGTCTATCATATTAAGCAACGGGTGTCCATCTGATTACTTGGTCTAAATTTGTAAATGGCCATCCTTTACTTGACAAATATGAGTTTCCACTTTCAAAGACCCTTTTTCGCATAGTCAATTCCACCATCAATTGCAAAGGCTTTCGTTGTGAGCGATATGGATTTGATGACCCTAACTTAGCATTATGGGTGTGTGATATGGTGATCTTGTATGATAATATATGGATGTAATTTTGCCTTTGTAGCATATTACTCAGTGAAAAGGGGGTTGTTGAGATGTTTTAGCTAATCTTCACTTGTGGCCAGTGCCACATGCTTGGTAACTTTGTGGGTAGTTGAGGCTCTTAATGAGCTAATATGTAGGTAGTAGTGTGTAGTTACACCATTATTACACTTTATTACTTAATTGTATTTTAGTGTAAGTTTGACGTAGCCTGCATCTTTGGGCTAGCACCTTAAACCTAGTAGGAGTAGATGCACCTCAATTGTCATTTGTACAACTTGTTGTCCCTAATATGATAGGAGCTGAATTGTAGGGAACACCTGGTTTGGCCATGTCTTAGTGCCCAAGGAAGGCTATCAATGAGGTATATGAGGTTTAGGGCAAACAATGTAAATATTATGGCTGAAACATTCATAAAACAACAATAAATAAGATGATGACAGCCCTAATTTCGGGTTTTTAACATCCCATAAATGCTAGATTTGCCACTTTTCGAGTTTATTAAATGCAATCTCTTTTACTAGGGCAATAACACAAATATAAAATTGTTGAAAATGCAAATTTAACCTAAACCTAACCCTAGATACCAAGAAAAGAGAGAAAAAGAAAGAAAGTAGGATTTTATCAACACTTACTAGACTAGTGCCTCGATCTCATTGGGCAATGCAGTTATTTAGTGTAATATCCCTAACCCAGAATATTCCTCAAATCCCAGCAAAACTCCAACCAAATATGTGCAAATAATTAATAACCCAGAAGTGATAAAATAACAGTGGAACAACATATAATAATGTAAACCGGAAATATAAGCAGATACACAAAAATGCAGCGAGAAATGCTAAGCCATTTTATTATACTGAGTAATAAAATGAGTACAAGAGGTGATTAGACATATGGCACCTTGACTTGCTCAAGGCAAGTGAAGAAAAGCTCTCAGAATAACAAGAAATGGCCTCTCTGTGTGGACGCTGCTGGAGAACTGTTGTGCTGTTGCTACTGCTAGGAAACAAATGATGATTTGGGGCTGCTACCCTCCTCTGAAAATGCTGAAACTCTAGAATCAGGGCTCTACACAAGAAACCCAGAAAAACCCAGAAAGCTCTCCTGGAATAGCCGACCCTCGAAAATCACCCCCTTGGGGTTCTGCGCAGTTCCTCAGTGCTCTGCACTGCCACTAAAGGAAACCCCTCTAAACTCTGCCTGAAACTCTGTCAAAAATCCTCCAATAGGCAAGGGCTGGTTCCCTGCTCAATCACCCAGCATGAATCCTCCTGCAAAAACCCCAATCCAACACTGCTACCAGAAAGAATTGCGTCCCTCTCCCAATGTTGCGCAGTCCTCCAAAACGCTGCTGAAACTACTGCTGAAATGCTCATAAAACTACTGCTGAAATGCCAAAGGAAATACCTTTCCCGAGCAGGCACTCAGAGTCCCCCAGGGCTGAGGGTGAGATCTCTGAACGGAGACACTTAATGCGCTAAACAGTGTTGCAGACTAGCTAAACAGCGAGCGTGCTCAGAAGTCAAAACGACTAGTTCAAAATGCACATAATTGAATGATCCAAAATGAGGGGGCTCCTATCTATTTTGTAGCCTCTGCCTCTCACAATCCCTAGGCTCACCTCCTCCTGCATGATTCCCCTCTTGCCACGTGTTCTTTTCCTCCTGCGCAGTTCCTCCATGTGTCTGCGTAGGCTCCATTTATGTGTCCCCCTTTGGCCCCCCTTGGCTCCCCTTTAAGTCACAATGTTGTGCTACCTAGGAAGTGACTTTTTATTTTAAAGTGAGTTATGTTCCCCTTTCCTCAATTTTTATTTACAAATAACTATAGAAGGCAAAAATTGAACAAAATCGAATATTCCAATTAGCCATAACTAATTAGGAATATTACAGTCTCCCCCGAAAAAATGATGCTTGTCCTCAAGCAACTGAAGTGATGGATGCTATAAGATCTTCTCACTCTCCCAAGTGGCATCTTCATCCGACAAATTCTTCCACCTCACTAAGAATTCTCGGACCATCCTACTCCGCAGCTGCCTCTCCCTAGTGTCAATGATAGCCTCCGGCGGCAATACCAAATGCTCCTCATCATCCATGGGTGGTAGCTCATTTGTCACGGTCACCTACTGCCCCAATGCCTTCTTCAGGCATGATACATGAAAAATGTTATGAATCTTGCTGCCTTGGGGCAGCTCCAACTCATATGCAACCTGTCCAATCCTGCGTATCACCCTATATGGCCCATAAAAGCGGGGCTTGAGCTTCTTAACCCCCTTCTGCTTCAGTGATGACTGTCGGTATGGTTGTAATCGTAGGTAGACCATGTCCCCTACCTCGAACTGCCTCTCCACCTGACCCCTATCGGCATACAGCTTCTGCTGGTTCTACGCTGTAGCCATGTTATCCTTGAGAGCTCGGAGGATATCCTGACTCTCTTGGATCCAAATCTTGGCTCTAGGAGCCCTACTATCACCAAACATCACGTCAACAAAAGATAAAAGATGATACCCATATAAGGCATAGAATGGTGACATACTAATGGACATGTGATGTGAAGTATTATAGTAGTACTCCCCTAGATGCAGCGACTTCAGCCATGCTTGCTGCTACCCATTGACATAGTTATGCAAGTAGCCCTCCAACCACTTGTTAACTATCTCCGTCTGCCCATCCGTCTGTGGGTGATCGCTGGTACTCGGAGTCAACTCCGTCCCCACCAATCGGAAAAGCTCTTGCCAAAACTCGCCCATGAAACGGTTGTCCCTGTCACTGGCGATGGTCTTAGGAAGACCATGTAGCCTGAAGATCTCCCTGAAGAACAGCGCGGCCACCTGTGCTGCTGTATAGTGTGCGGATATGGCAAAGAAATGTGCGTACTTCGTCAGTCGATCAACAACGACAAAGATACAATCCTTGCCCTGTACCGTGGGCAACCCCGTGATGAAGTCCATCGAAATGCTCTCCCATTTCCCCTCCGGAATGGAAAGAGGCTGTAATAAACCTGCGGGATGGCTCATCTCTCCCTTGTTCCTCTGGCAAATATCGCACTCCCGGATGTGCTGGAGCACGTCCTCCTTGAGGCCCTTCCATGAGAACCTCTCTCTAATGGCCTTGTAGGTTTTGGTAAACCCCTGATGTCCTGCCAAGGGTGAATCGTGTGATGCCTGGAGTACCTTCTTCTTGAGCTGAGACCCCTCAGTCAAGAAAATCTGGTCCCTGTAATAGATGATCTCATCGACCACCCTGTACCTGTCATCTGCCACCTGCCCATCCAGAACCTCACATGCAAACCTGTCCTTGGAGTACTCTACTAAGAGTCGAGCCCTCCAATCTGTATCCAAGCTCATAAGAGACAACGTGGCTGGTCTACGTGAAAGAGCATCAGCTACCACGTTGTTCTTACCCTTGACATACTCAATGTCAAAGTCATATGCTTGGATCTTACTGATCCACTTCTGCTGCCTCTCCTATAGTTGCTTCTGTTCCAAAAAGAACTTGAGGCTATTGTGATCAGTCTTCACCCTGAACTTGTTGCCTACCAAATACTGTCGGTACTTAGCCAATGCATGCATGATGCCTAGCATCTCCTTGTCGTATATGGAATGCAACCTCTCGTGCGGAAGGAGCTTTCAGCTCTCAAATGCTATAAGGTGACCTCCCTGCATCAACACTACACCGATCCCCTCTCCCGACGCATCACACTCCAAGACAAATGGCTGCGTAAAATCTGGCAACACAAGCACTGGGTAGCTGCTCATAACATCCTGGAGCCTGTCAAAGGCTCGCTGCACTATATCTGACCAACTGAATGCCCCCTTCTTCGTCAAATCTGTCAGGGGTGCAGCAAGCTGTGAGAAACCTTTGACGAACTTCCGGTAGTAAGTGCAAATATTAATGAATCCTCGAAGTTCTGTCACGTTTCTCGGCTCTGGCCATTTCCTGATGGCCCTGATCTTCTTCTCGTGGACCCTCACTCCGTCCACCACTATGATGTGTCCCAAATACAACATCTCTGTCAACCCAAACTCACACTTGGAGAGTTTGGCATAGAACTGCTGCTCCTGTAGGATACGCAATACTGTCTCAATGTGCTGGAGATGCTCCTCCCAAGTCTTACTGTAAATGAGAATATCATCGAAGAATACTAACACAAACTTCCTCAAATGACTACGGAAGATGTGATTCATGCAGGACTGAAATGTAGATGCGGCGTTGGTTAGCCCAAAAGGCATCACCAAGAACTCAAAGTGCCCATAGTGACACCTGAAGGCAGTCTTGGGAATATCCTGCTCCCTCACGCGAATCTGATGGTACTCAGATCTCAAATCAATCTTTGAGAAGAATCGTGCTCCCCTCAACTCGTCCATCAACTCGTCGATCCTGGGTATGGGGTACTTGTTCTTCAGGGTCTTCTTGTTCAGGGCCCTGTAGTCAATGCACATCTTCAATGTACCGTCCTTCTTCTTCACCAACACCACAGAAGAAGCAAAAGGACTCGTGCTCGGACGAATGTGCCCAAGTGCCAGCAACTCCTGAATAGCCCACCCAATTTCATCCCGATAGGCCTTGGGGTGTCTATAGGGGGTGGTGGTGATCACTGCCTGTATGCCCTGCTCAAGCTCGATGGTGTGCTCAAACCCCCAATCCGGTGGTTGTCTTGGTGGAATCTCCCCAAACACTATGGCATACTGATCAAGGATGGACTGTATCTCTGGATGTACCATCTGCCCTGTAGTCCCTGCCTCTAATGCATGCAGTTCCACTGCCCAATCTATGTCTCCCTTCTAGAAAGCTGCCTCCATTCGATGAGCCGGCACAGTCTGAGGCGGATATGTGTGCTGGCCCCGTATCTTCTCATGCCTCCCTGTCTTCTCATTATCCCACTCCATCTCTAGGGTCTTTCAATCTGTCGTGACCTTCCCTAGAGTGATAAGCCATTGAACACCCAGTATCATGTAGGTGTCCGGGATATCGACCTCGAAAAAGTGGTCAGTCTTTGGGGGTAAGGTGTCCAGGTCCTGGGTAAGACATCCTGTAAGTCCCGGGTCCTGCTGATAGAGTCATGGAGTGTGGCTGGTCTAGTGGATTGGATTAAACCTCGAAGTGGCTCTGCTAACCCCTCAACATACATATAGACCCTCCGTGCCGTGGATAGGTCTGGCACCACCACGGAGACCCTCAAGAAATCTGCAATTTAGGTCTCTGGGCTCCCTGCCTGTTTGAGCCTCGTCAACTCAACAAAATGCTGCTTTGGATCCCTTTGATCAAATCGCTCCATCAATCTCCTGGTAAACTCCGCATACGTCGTCACTGTAGAGTGCCCGAGTGTAACCATCCCATGAAACCACCAATCCTAAGCCTCACCATCCAAATGCAATGTTGCCACCTTGATGGCCTCTGCCTCCGACATCTTGTTAAGCTGGAAATAAATGTCCAGCTTCTCCACCCAATGCTTTGCCGAATTGTTTGATGAACCATCAAACGTAGGCAAGTGGAATCTACTTGTTGCACGGTGGGTGTCACCATCATGGTAATGCCGGTTTCTTCTGTGATGATTGCGAGGCCTACTATCCCGCTGGAGCTGAACAAAGTCTCTGAATGAAAGGGCATCCCTGAGCTCCTGCCCATATGCCTAGTACTCTGCAAAATAATTGCCCATATGGCCGGGCGCTGCCTCTTGTTGGGCTCCGACCCCCGTGTCTACTCCTAAGAACGTGGGCATGGTAGAGTGTGTAGGGGCATGTGAGGCCACCTACTGCGCAGTATCACGCAGCTCTGGCAAGTGATGGGATGCACCTAATCCCTCACCAATCTGAAAAACTCGTGGGCTCTCACTCTGTCTGGCCTCTACTGCCGTGAATTTCTGCCCCATCACCTCAATCTGCCTTGACAGATCATGTACTGATTTGAGGAGCATATCCGCAAATCTCTTCCCGTCCTCGTCGGCCATTTGTTCTACGTCCATTACTGGCTCTCTTTGTTTTGCGTCTGCCACAAGCTCCTCCTGTTTTGTGTCCACTATAGGAACACAATCTCCCTCCTCGTAGGTATTCTCCAACCTACGTCTAGTGTTTCTGTACCTCCTAACTCTGTAACAAATGTAGGGTTTTTCCCCTGGTATCATAGATTGCTAGCTCCACAGGCTGAGCCAGATCTATGCTCTGATACCACTGTAATATCCCTAACCTGGAATATTCCTCAAACTCCAACAAAACTCCAACCAAATACGTGCATATAATATAATAACCCAGAAGTGATAAAATAACAGTGGAACAACATATAATAATGTAAACTGGAAATATAAGCAGATACACAAAAATGCAGCGAGAAATGCTAAGGCATTTTATTATACTGAGTAATAAAATGAGTACAAGAGGTGATCAGACATATGGCACCTCGACTTGCTCAAGGCAAGTGAAGAAAATCTCTCAGAATAACAAGAAATGGCCTCTCTGCGTGGACACTGCTGGAGAACTGCTGTGCTGCTGCTGCTGCTAGGAAACCAATGATGATTTGGGGCTGCTCCCCTCCTCTGAAAATGCTGAAGCTCTGGAATCGGGGCTCTACTCAAGAAACCCATAAAAACCCAGAAAGCTCTCCTGGAATAGCCGACCCCTGAAAATCACCCCCTTGGGGTTCTGCGCAGTTCCTTAGTGCTTTGCGTTGCCACTAAAGGAAACCCCTCTAAACTCAACCTGAAACTTTGCCAAAAATCCTCCAATAGGCAAGGGCTGGTCCCCTGCTCAATCACCCAGCATGAATCCTCCTGCAAAAACCCCAATCCAACACTGCTACCAGAAAGAACTGCGTCCCTCTCCCAGTGCTGCGCAGTCCTCCAAAGCACTGCTGAAATTGCTGCTGAAATGCTCATAAAACTACTGCTGAAATGCCAAAGGAAATACCTTGCCCGAGCAAGTACTCGAAGTCCCCCGGGGCTAAGGGTGAGATCTCCGAACGGAGACACTCAATGCGCTAAACAATGTTGCAGACTAGCTAAACAGCCAGCGTGCTCAGAAGTCAAAACGACTAGCTCAAAATGCACATAACTGAATGATCCAAAATGAGGGGGCTCCTATCTATTTTATAGCCTCTGCCTTTCACAATCCCTAGACTCACCTCCTCCTGCGTGATTCCCCTCTTGCCACGTGTTCTTTTCCTCTTGCGCAATTCCTCCATGTGTCTGCGTGGGCTCCATTTCTGGGTCCCCCTTTGGCCCCCTTGGCTCCCCTTTAAGTCACAACGTTGTGCTACCTAGGAAGTGACTTTTTCTTCTAAAGTGAGTTATGCTCCCCGTTCCTCACTTTTTATATACAAATAACTATAGAAGGCAAAAATTGAACAAAATCGAATATTCCAATTAGCCATAGCTAATTAGGAATATTACATTTAGGGCAAGATATATGAAGAGGGCGTTGATGAAGGTTGTGAGAGAATGAAGATCTCCACTTTGAAACCCTACTGACTTCTTTATGTAGGATATTTTAAGCTCAAGACTCAAGAGATGCATATAAATGTTAAATTTTGCAATTAATTAACTTAGATCTTCAACCTTTAAGTGTAGATAGTTACCAATAACCATATAGAAGACAATCAAAGAACAGTAAGACAACATATTTGGTCCAAGACCAGCGAAAAACCCCACTGTGGGGAAAAACCCTTTAAGAATATTCTTCTATTAGATCTTCATCAAATGTTCAACAGAGATACACAAGAGAGTACAAAATCCTTTTCTCAATAACAACAACATTACCCCTTTTTAAACTAGGACAAATCTTCTGAAGTGTGAGATCTGATACAAGGGAGATCTGCCACCAATGATAATACAAGATAGAGATCCTGCCAATAATACTAAATCTGCCAAAAAATAATACAAGAAAAAAAGCTCTAAAAATGTGAGAGAGAAATCTCCACTAGATCTGCTAATGATGAAACGAAATAACAGGCTTCCAATAAATCTGCTAATAGTAAGAGAGATAAAATACTGATGCAAGGACTTTATCACCTATGTGAAAGAGATCAGCAGTGATGATAAGAGATTTGTAACTGATAATAGCTTCCATAAGTTTTAAGGTCTTCTTCACAATGGCTTCTAGCTAGATCTAAAACAAGAGTTTGATCCTCTCACCGTACCACAGAGATAGATCTTAGATCTTCTTCCCTTTTGAGGCTCAAACTTGAGATAGAATACAAACCGGTGAAGGCATAAGCTTAGACCAGATCACAATTCTAAAATGGCATCCCGAGGTGGCTTGGATCTAGATCTGTGTGAGGCAAATCTGAAATGTAACTGATCTAGATTTGTGGAGGCAGATCTGAAGTAAATCTCGGCCTAGTTACAGGCCTGAAGCAATTGTAATCTCTGACCAATCAATGAGCTTAGATCACAGAATAATGAACAACCAAATCACTGTCTTCAATAAAAGATAGAAGATAAATTTCTTCACTTGATCTGACCCTTAAACATCTCTTTAAATACCTTCGTGTAGGACAGCAAATGAGCAATGTGTGCATGATCAAATTACATATCAAGGAAAGCGAATTAACCTCTTTAAATAGCCATCATGTGTTCTGAATGAGAGTGTTTCAAGGCAAGCCAACTAGCCATCATGTAAGTTTCTAAGCGAGTCGAATTAACCATCTAGAAGACCCAGCCTAGCTTCATAAAGTGTTTTATTTATTTTCTAAGGAAATTT
The DNA here is from genome assembly GCA_000404065.3 of Pinus taeda. Taxonomy (NCBI): domain Eukaryota; kingdom Viridiplantae; phylum Streptophyta; class Pinopsida; order Pinales; family Pinaceae; genus Pinus; species Pinus taeda. Next base: position 9,416 of record APFE030793999.1, on the reverse strand, counting down.
CTCCCTTAGTTGCACAAAATTCAACACTCCCTCTCAAGTAGGGAGGAATTTCCGTCAATAGTGTCAAAATTGTTGTACTTGTCAAATCATCATGACTCATGTTGAACATTCTCGAATCTAAAGAAGAATACTCATCGTAGGGGAGCCTCAACTACCACTATGAATCCAAGCTTAGCCAAATAAAGGCTAAGAAACCATTACCGGGGAGTCTCAAGCTCCAACCTGGCCTAAATATCATCAGGGAGCCAGATGCTTCCACACAACATCAGGGAGCCACATGCTACAACCTGGAACAAATACCATAGGAGTGACTCATGCTACCAACCACAATGAATACTGCTCAGTCATGAAGACTAAGAAATCGCTGCTCAACCAATGAGGCTAAGAATCCATAATAGCTCAGCGCATAGGCTAAGAGTCCATAATAACTCAAGAACACCAACATCTTTGAACTTGAGCGAGATACTATTGACTATCACTGGTAAGGATCACCATCCGATCTCAAGCAGCTAGCACCCATTGGCCAGATGGGTGGGAAACAAGATGTATGACTGGGGCATACTCCTGATTGGAGGTCGCTCATCCCTGGGAGCTCACTAGCTCAATTCCTCATCCCTGGGAGCTCAACCAGGGGGGAAGAGCACACAGCTCAGTGTTCTTGATTAGTGAGGTCACGGACCCGAAAGGGGCACATCTCTTAATCCAAGCCTATCTCTGAATACTAGAAATTTCTTCTTCGACAGTGCTTTCATAAGTATATCAACAATTTGCTCATCAGTCGGAATATGGTGGAGTCTCACTTCTCCTCTTTGTACGATGTCTTGGATAAAATGATATCTGATTTCAATGTGCTTGGATATGTCATGAAATACGGGATTCTCAGACAATCAAATCCCACTCATAATATCACTGTAGTATCTAAGACTTGCTCAAATAACTCTCCAAAGAGTTTTCTTAACCAGACAACTTCACAACTAGCTAAGCTAGCAACAATATACTCAGCTTCAACAGAAATGGGAGCAACTGATTTCTGTTTCCTTCTCATACAAGAGATCATGGTGGATCCCAAACTGAAACAGCATGAAGTGCTTTTTCTATCAATAATGTTGCCTACCCAGTCAGCGTTCATATAACTCTACAACTCTATATTTCCAGCAATATATCGAAGACCAAAGTTAATTGTCCCATGTAGATAGCTAAGCACGTGTTTAGCAGCAACCTAGTGATTATGTAAAGGCTTGGTCATGGATTGGCTCAAGGTGTTTACATCATAGAAAATATCAAGACGAGTGTTCACTAGGAACATCAATGCTCCAATCAATTGATGATACTTAGATGGATCAGATAAATCAGGTCCAACTTCATTGCCACAATGTTTCTTGAAGTTCATCTCCATGGGAGTGCTCATGGATTTGCACTCTACCATTCCAAACCTTTCCAATAGCTTTACAACATACTTCCCTTGGGAGAATAATTTCGCTAGGTCTCTGCCAAACCTCCAGGCCCAAAAAGAAGTGCATCATCCCAAGGTCTTTCATTTCAAATTTAGAGGCAAGCTCCCTCTTACACTGAATCATCAGAGGTTCATTACCTGTCAAAAACAGATCGTCAACATATAATACCAAAATCAAAGGCATACCTTGTACAACTTTGAAGTAGAGATTTGGATCAACATTGCTCCTCGTGAATCCCAACTTTACTAAGTAGCTGTCAATGCGAGAATGCCAAGCCCTGGGGCCTTTCTTTAAGCCATAGAGTGCTTTCTTCAATCTGCATACATGGGTTCTTCTGTCATGTACCTCAAAGCCTTGAGGTTGTTCAACATATTCTTCCTCCTTAAGAGCACCATGAAGAAAAGTTGTCTTAACATCCATCTGATGGAGAGTCCACCCTTGACTAGCAGCGAAAGCAATAATAGAGCGAATGGTGGTATAGCGAGCAATAGGAGCAAAGATGTCTTTATAATCAATTCCCTCTATCTGAGAGAATCCCGAGCCACAAATCTTGCTTTATATTTTTCAATACTGCCATCCATGCCATGCTCTATTTTGAACAAGAATTTTAAAGTCATAACTAATTTGCTCTGAGGTCTAGGAACAACTTCCCATACATCATTTTGCGTAATGGATTCATATTCTTCTGTCATGGCATCCTTCCATACTTGGTGCTTTACTGCTTCTTCAAATGATTGAGGTTCACTATGTATGATAGAACTCATAGCAACAACATAGTTTTGATATCGACTAGGTTTCTTGCTTTCTCTAAAAGTGCCCCTGGGAGCAATATGTTTTTCAACATCCTGTAGAGTATCGCGAAGCCATAGAGGCCTTTTCCTATATGGAGGAGGATCTAATGGATCCATAGGCTCAACAGGTTCATCTAGGTCCTCATAATCAGGTTCATGAGTAGAGGGATCCACATCATCATTTGTTTCTTTAGAAGAGATAGAAGGACTAATTCTTACTTTTTCAAGAGTTACATCTTCATCAAATGTTACATCTCTGTTGAAGTCTATTGTTCTTTGACCAAGTATATAAATTCTAAATGCTTTAGAATCTTCACAATAGTCCACAATCATACCTTTTTTCCCTGAAGCTTGAAGCTTGTTCCTCTTTTCTTTTGGTACAGGAAAATAAACAGGACAATCAAAGATCCTTTAAATGACTGACATCAGATTTCAAGCCCGTGAATACTTCTTTAGGAGTCTTGTCATATAATGCTCGATGAGGAGTCCTATTCTGTACATATACGACAGTGTTGGCAGCTTCTCCCCATAGGAACCTTGGCACAGTCTAATCATGTAGCATGGCATGAACAACCTCCATGATAGTTCTATTCTTTCTTTCTACCACACCATTATGTTTAGGATTATATGCTACAATGGTCTCTTTCTTAATACCAACTTCTCTGCAAAAGTCAATGAATTCATTTGAAATGAATTCTCCGCCATTATCTGCCATTATCTGATATGAAGACTTTGATTTTCTTTCCAACTTGGTTTTCAATCAATGCTTTGAATTTTTTAAACATATCATAGGCTTCATCTTTGTGCTTTAGAAAGTATATCCACGTTTTTCTAGAGAAATCATCCACAAAGGTGATATAATACAAATATTCACCTACGGATGTCACTGGCATAGGTCCAGACAAATCTGAATGATATAGTTGCAAGATGTCATGAGATTTGGTACTGCTAGAGGGGAAAGGCCCTCTCGTTTTCTTTCCACTTTCACAACCAGGGCAAACACCATCATGTTTTGATTGGATTTCTGGCATTCCAAGAACTATCTTCTTTACTTTGGGAAGTCCCTTATAATGAAGATGAACAAACCTGCGGTGCCATAACTTGACTTGATTGAAATTGCATTCTTGAGCCATAACTTTAATAGGTCTCCCATTGACCTTGTAAAGCCGTTCGACTCTCGATCCAAGAGTAAAAGCATTTTTCATGTTTGTTTTCTTTGGCCAGGGTAACACCTTTCCTTTTATAAAAGCCACCTTCATTCCTTTATCTTCTAGAGCAGATATAGATACAAGATTCTTCTTTAGACTAGGTACATATAACACATCTTGAAGGTGAATAGTTTCTCCAAGATCTAAATGAAATGAAACTGAGCCATACCCTTTTACAGGGTATTTAGTTTTTATCTCCAAGGATAATGTTTAAACCAGTCTCCCTCTCAACCAAATTAAAGAGAATTTATTTATAACCAAAGAAGTTCCTAGAGGCACCACTATCCACTAACCAACTATTTAAAGAATTTGGAGGAGAAGCACTAGAGAAAGCTGAAATCAGAAAGTACTCAGATTGAGAAGCAACAATATTATTTTCATACCTTGTATTTATGTATCTCTTTTGAGGATGAGGCTCTTGATCATGATTACTGCGAGCATTGGTTCTTCCTTCATATCTTCTTCCTCCATAATTCCTCCTTTTTCGGTTAGAAGACTGATTGTAGTTGCTGCTAATCCTTTGATTATAAAAGATCTTCTTTTTGGACAATCTCGAGCATAGTGCCCATGCTTGTGACAGTTAAAGCATTCAACATTCCTCATGCTCTTCTTGAAAAAGTTGGGTTTGGATTTTGGCTTAGAAGATTTTCCCTTTCCTTTATTCTTCTTTGCTTGTGCAGCGAAGGCAGATGGTTATCCTTCTTCATGTCTCTGAATTCTGCCCCTTGAAATCATCCTTGATTCTTCCTGCTTTTATCTTCTGATCAATTCATCAAAAGTGGGTAGAACATTGTTATTACAGATAGTAGTAATGACTAATGAATACTTCCCAAGCTGCAGGAAGTCCATCAAGGGCTCTGTGTACCAATTCCCTATGAGACAGGGGCTTGCCAACAGACACAATTTGGTCCTTGTGTTTAGTAATCCTTATAAAATAAGTCTGAATAGATTCTCCCTTATTCAATTTGATATCTTTGAGCTGTTTCTTTAGGTCAAGGACGTGATTCAGATTTTGGACTTTAAACATGCCAACGATCTTGTCACACATTTCCTTAGATGTCTTCAGTTTGGAGATACAGGTAAGTAGATAATCTTTCAAAGAATCAATGATAATTTTGTAGGCTTTGATCTCACCTTTCTTGTATCTTGCTTTAGTAGCAGCAGGGGCATTTTCAGGAGGCTAGGGTACACTTCCTTGGACATACTCTAGAACATCTTCTCCATCCAAGTTGGTGTCCAGCCTGAGTTTCCAAGCAGCATAATTTGAAGCCCCTGTCAATTTCTCGTTGTCCTTGAAGAATGATGTAGCCATCTGAACTGATCTACTGTTGTATTTTGCGCAGCAAATAAGTTCTTTCAGCAGATAATTGCCTTCAACTGACTGTTCTTGAACTTATCTTCACCATGACTCTAATACCATGTTAAATTTTGCAATTAATTAACTTATATTTTCAACTTTTAAGTGCATACAGTAACCAATAACCATATAGAAGACAGTCAAAGAACAGTGAGACAATAGATTTGGTCCAAGACTAGGGAAAAACCCACTGTGGGGGAAAACCCTTTAAGAATATTCTTCTATTAGATCTTCATCAAATGTTCAGCAGAGATACATAAGCAAAGTAGAAAACCCTTTTCTCAATACCAACACCATTACCCCTTTTTAAACTAGGACAAATCTTCTGAAGTGTTAGATCTGATACAAGGGATATCTGCCACCAATGATAATACAAGATAGAGATCTTGCCAATAATACAAAATCTGCCAAACAATAATGCAAGAAAGAAATCTCCTGAAATGCGAGAGAGAAATCTCCACTAGATTTGCTAATGATGAAACGAAATAACAGGCTTCCAATAAATCTGTGAACAGTGAGAGAGATAAAATACTGATGCAAGAACCTTATCGCAATGTGAAAGAGATCACCAGTGATGATAAGAGATCTTTCACTAATAATAGCTTCCACAAGTTTTAAGGTCTTCTTCACAATGTCTTCCAGCTAGATCTGAAACAAGAGGCTGATCCTCTCACCATACCACAGAGATAGATCTCAGATCTTCTTCCCTTTTGAGGCTCAAACTTAAGATAGAATACAGATCTGTGAAGGCATAAGCTCATACCATATCACAATTCTAAAATGGGATCTTGAGGTGGCTTGGATCTAGATCTGTGTGAGGCAGATCTGAAATGTATCAGGTCTAGATCTTTGGAGGCAGATCTGAAGTAAATCTCGGCCTAGTTACAGGCCTGAAGCAATTATAATCTCTGACCAATCAATGAGCTTAAATCACAAAATAATGAACAACCAAATCACAGTCTTCATTAAAAGATAGAAGAGAAATTTCTTCACTTTATCTGACCCTTAAACATCTCTTTGAATACCTTTGCGTAGGAGAGAAAATGAGCAATGTGTGCATGATTGAATTAGATATCAAGGAAGGCGGATTAACCTCTTTATATAGCCATCATGTGATCTGAATGAGAGTGTTTCAAGGCAAGCCAACTAGCCATCATGTAAGTTTCTAGGCAAGTCGTATTGACCATCTAGAAGACCCAACCTGGCACTTGTGGAGCTATTTGAAAATAATTCGCTTCATAATGTGTTTTTTTTTAAATTTATTTTCTAAGGAAATTTCTCTCTTTGAAGCATTCTTGTCAACAAATCTTACATACCATGAAAAATTAGGATTCCAAGGAAATATTTTGCAATTTTTAATATGGCATAAATAGAAAACCTGATTCACGTAATATAACATGCAAAATGAAAGAAAATTAGTCTGAGACTTACACCATTCCACAAGAATCACTTCAATCAATCCCAAAGAAGTATCCCCATACAAACATCTCCCTCCTAAGATAATTTTCTCCATAAAGATCACATTGCGTCAAAGTAGAAGCATACAAATAACTAGTGTGCTTTTCTTAAGATAACAAAAGTGTGATGAATGATGATGATGATTAATGAAAAGTGACTTCTCCCTATTTATATGAGGGTAACTAAGCCACTTTTCCATAATTTTACAAGAAAATCACTAAAAACTTTGTTTTTAGCATTCAACTAGGTCAAAGGTCACAAGCTGACCTTGTGATAGCTCAAAAACATAATAAAAATGGCAAAACAGCCCATGTGTGTGGTAAATAATACTCTCCACCATTGATGTCATCCTCCAAGAATGATCAATCTCCATCAAGCAATTGATAAAATAGTCTATTGAGTGCTCCTCACTCCAAGAAATCATGAAAGTGTATCGGTGCATCTCCAAAAGGAACCTCCTCCGCCATGATGTCATCCACAAAGGGGCTTACAACACCCTCCTAGGATGTAGGGATGACAGGGCATCATCTTTGGCGAGCATTGACCTCAAGGCATGGTGTGCTAGCCCTTCCAAGTCATCTCAATGACATCTATCCTCATTTGGGCTTTGGAACAAGGCTACGTTCATCAAACAAGGTCAAGGCCATCCTAGGGGTTTCCTAGATCCATCTGGGCACATCATCAATCAAGCCAATGCCCAAGCTTCCATTTCAATGTTTTAGCATCTAGAGGAACATGAAGAGGTGTGGAACCATGTGGAATTTGCTCAGGACCCAATGCTCATTTTTGGAGGGGCAACATTGGGGCTATAAGGTCACATTTGCTCTCAGAATGGGGCAAAGCATTCTCTAGAATGCATTGGAAAAGAGTCAAGCCATCCCCCAAGGGACTGTTGTTGCATGTGTGATATTACCTGAACAAATCTCTCAATATCAAGTGAGATCAACATCACTGGGGACAAAAACCATTAAAGCATCATAGTAGACCATATCTAATTCTAGTGGCACAGGAATACTTCACACAAGACTTACCTTCAAATATCTAACTAGCTCAAGATTTGTAAACAAGTTACCTCACTTATGTTAGGGATAATTAGGTTAACAACCCTATCAAGCTTTTGCAGCCTGCAAGGGGAGTGACATGTCCTAGTTAGACCCATCAATACATGGGTGTGAGTAATAATTTGGTCATGGAGTGGGAAACACTTCAAGGAAGATGTCACAGCCATGAGACCAACTAATGGGGGTTCAACATCTTGAGTACAATGATGTAGAAGGGAGCAATCATGGAGGCATGAGATACCCCTTTCCTTGGCCTTTTTTTCCCACCCCTTTGGTGCACCTTTTTCTTTAATGTTTTATCTTTCTTTGGTGCATAGCCTAGGAGACGAAGCTTGCTTTCTGCTTTTCCAATAACCCTTAAAGATGTAGCAATTTCTTGCTCATTGGGGTTGGAACATTTAGGAGTTCTTTTATTTTAGATGAAGTATTAAACGTTTGAGGAACCAGGTGATGGCAAATGAGGGGGGTAGAGCTCATGCTATGCTTTTGCCCACGTGCTAAATAAGTCCCAACTATCTTTTGCATTCTACATTTTATTTCTATTGTGGCTTTATATGCTTTTTGTTGGCATTATGACACAGGTTTGGCGCTATGACATAGATGTTGTCCATGATGGCAACTCACTCAGATGACAGATCACAGTTTATGATCACAAAATGAAAAAAAAAAAGGTATACGAAGGTTCCCCTGTAGGTTTTAACTCCGTACAGAAATTACTTGCATATGAATTCTAAATCACAGGAAAAATAAAAATGCGAGAGCATAACACATAAAACACATATACATAGAGATTTCCCACTGGATCCCAAAACCGGGACTAC
>APFE030793995.1:11850-33261 GCA_000404065.3 Pinus taeda | reverse complement strand
ATTAAGTTAATTAGTTAGTAGTATTTAAACCCTTCTCATGCATTTAGAGAAGGGTCCAGAGATTTGTCAAAAACTTATCCTCGAAACATGCACTTCTGCACCCTCAGAGGAGGTTTTGATGAATGGATGGATCGAGATTTATTTTTATTTGCATTTGATGTCTGCTACTGATGTTGCACTTTTGTACTCTTAGTAGATGTTAGAACAAGTAGAGATAGATCGTTTTTTCTTGAATTTTGTGAGTAGGATTAGTCATAAATGGTACTTTTATCTCTTGGCCATTTCTGCTTATATTCTTTAAGTGATATACATTTTTCAGTTGTTTATATGTTATTGCATGAATGTATGAGTTACCGTTTGGCACTTTTGTACGGTGGAGTCATTTATTTATGTCTGATATATGAATAACTTATTATGCGATATGCTGTTCACAACTGCTTTGCCTAACTTCTTATGCAAAATGGTTTACCTCAATTGATTTCTATTCTTATGATAGCTGAATGATCTTTATTACCAGTTATTGTTTGAAATCTCTTTAGATCGCATAATAGAAGATATACATCTCGGGCTAGCGTAGATTAGATGTGTTGTTTCTCATTAGATTACAATAGCATAGATTTAGTTTAAGAATCTGAATTAAAATAGATTTAAAGTACTCTTAGATCAGCATTATCCAAATATACACACACACACACCCTTAGATTGGGAATCTGGTCCCATTATCCCCAGTCGGACCAGCTATACCAATCGGATAAGGAGCTGCCAACCAAGGTTCGGACCGGGTGGGTATCCCCCTTGTTGTCAACCCTATTTTCAGGGCTTCAACAGAACCCAGTAACAAGGAAAGTTGTGTACAACCGAGATGTGGTGTTCATAGAGGTGAAAGATATTATTAAGCATGAATTCCAACCAAAGGAACCTGAGAAGATAGAGTTTGAGTTAAAGGAGGAAGAATCAGACTCTACAACAAAGGAGGAATCAGAAGATGAAGAGCCACAAACTCCGACTATGAGAAGATCAGTTCGAGAAAGAAGGCAACTAGAAAGGTATAGTCCATCTGCTTTCTGTTCAAATTTTTCTTTGTCTGTTAATGATGATGATCCCAGAACTATGAAGGAAGCAGTGGATTCAGAGGATGGAAAACTCTGGAAAGAGGCCATGGTTGATGAAATGGCATCTTTGCACAAAAATGAGGCTTGGGATCTAGTGGAGTTGTCGGCTGGAAGAAAACCCATTGGTAGCAAATGGGTGTTCAAGAAGAAGACAAATGCAGAAGGGAAGGTGGAGAAATACAAAGCTCGTTGGTAGCAAAAGGTTATTCCCAGGTGCCGGGAATTGATTTTGGTGATATTTTTTCTCCTGTTGCCAAGGTAACTTCTATTAGATTACTTTTACCTGTTGCTACTGCTTTTGATTTTGAGGTAGAACAGATGGATGTGAAGACAACATTTCTTCACGGGGATCTAGAAGAGGATATCTACATGAAGATCTACATGAAGCAACCTGAAGGCTTTGCGGTGAAGGGTAAGAAAGAACTGGTATGCAATTTAAAGAAGTCTCTGTATGGGTTAAAACAGTCACCAAGGATGTGGTATCAGAAATTTGATACGTTTATATGGGGACTTTGCTTCACTAGAAGCAAAGCAGATCACTGTGTGTATTTTAAATTAATTGGTGACCATTTTATTTATATGGTCTTGTATGTGGATGATATGTTGTTGGTTGGAAATGACAAAGAAGTTATCCAGGATTTGAAGACCCAATTGTCCTCCAAATTCGACATGAAAGATCTTAGTGTTGCAAACTATATTTTGGGCATGGAAATTAAAAGAGATCTGGCAAAGAGGAAGCTCTAGTTAAACCAGAGGAAGTATGTCGAGACAATATTGCAGAGGTTTAATATATAAGATAGTAAACTGGTGAAGGTTCCTATTCCTATAGGTGTGAGGTTATCTACTAAACAGTGTCCCAAGACACAAGAAGAGGAAGAGGACATGTCCTATGTTCCATATGCAAGTGCAGTCATTAGCCTGATGTATGCAATGGTCTATACTAGACCAGACATTGCACATGCAGTGGGAGTATTGAGCAAGTTTATGTCAAAACCAGGAAAGGAGCATTGGACAATAGTGAAGCGGGTTTTCAGGTATTTGCATGGCACTAGTGATTATGGTTTGTGCTACCAAGGAAGACCAGGATTGGACAGAGTGTTGGATATTCATGGATTTGTTGATGCAGACCGGGCTGGAGATCTGGATCAGAGAAGATCTACAAGTGGGTATGTGTTTAACCTATTTGGAGGTGCAGTCAGTTGGATAAGTAAGAAACAATCTGTAGTGGCACTATCAACTACAAAGGCAGAATACATGGTAGCCACTCATGCAAGCAAGGGAGTAGTTTGGTTGCAGAGTTTGTGTTCAAGTATTTGGTTAGTACAGGAAGCTATAAGGATAGACTGTGACAGCCAAAGTGCAATTTCCTTAGAAAAGAACCCTGCATATCATTCAAAGACAAAGCACATTGATGTTCAATATCACTTTGTGAGGGATATGACAGAAGACAAAAACGTGTTGCTGGTAAAGGTGGACACTTTGAAGAATACTGAATATGCATTGACAAAATATGTGAGCTCTGAGGAGTTCTCTTGGTGTAGAGAAACAATGGGCGTTGCAGGTCTGGATAAATGATTAAGCTCTCTTGTGGCCCCCTGTGGAAAGAAAACAAGTGGGAGAATGTTGGGTTGTGTTATATTCTTTCCACGACTAGCCCACGTAGTTAACCGGGGGTTAGAGGGAGCAAGGTCACAGGGGGTTTGAGGGGCACCTGTAACCCCACTTTATGGGGTTCGGGGCAGTGCCGTGGAAAATTTTTGTTTTGGACCCTATGTTAGGTTGGGTGGACCCACCTATGGTTTTGTGCATGATTTTCACACATGTTTTTGGACATGATGGTTTTCGGTCCATGGTTTTGGACGCGATGGTTTTTCTGTCCATGGTATTGGATGCTTTGACATGTATAAATATGTATTGTAACATTGAAAGGAACATAATGAAAAATCAAGCTGGTAGTCCCGGTTTTTGGATCCAAGGGAAAATCTCCGTGTATATGTGTTTTATGTGTTATGCTCTCTCATTGTTTATTTTCTATGTTTTAGAATTCATATGTAGGTAATTTCTGTATGGGGTTAAAACCTACAGCTTGAATGATGATCCATGCCTTTTAAATACTCAACAAATTTATTCTTGCAATCCTGAAGAAGATTGTGAGCATTTGGTGAACCGAGTCCAAAAACATATGAAATGTAGTGTGGATTCCTGTTTATAAAACAATGGGTCTATTTTTTCATGCCACCATGATGCTCCATGGCAGATTCGTGTTGAGTAAGAATTTTTCATAGATGAAAAAGGGAAACGAAATATGAACCAGCACAAAATGATGATCATGTAATTATTCATTGTTGATGCTTTAACAATGTGGTGAGAAAATGTTGGTTGTCAGCCATATTTCTCTCGACATGTTATTCTGAAATATATTGTGAAATTTGCTTTGAAGGCAGAAAGAAGGTCAGAAATCTATCACGATGTAACAACCCCTGGTTGATTTTATATGTAAATAAAAATAATAACCAAGGTCACATGACACATATTTCAAGTTGAATGTTGGGAAAAAAACATAGTGATGGGGGATCATTTGTGAGTAATAAATGGCTATGGAAATTGGCAAAGGCATTGGTAAAGGTAAAGTGGCATTAATCGACATTTTATTTATGAAATAATGAAAAATAGGAGAGAATGAGGAAAAATGAAGAAAATAGAGGCCTCAATTGTAAAAAGAATTCTAAGGATTATTTCACATGTTTTTTCAGTTCAGTGTTTGTCATTCTCATTCTATTCTCTCTCTCTAATAATCTTGCATGCTTACAGAAATCTTGGACCATAGTTGGAGCATGCTTGGGGCACTCTAGTTTTCAATAGATTTGGAGAAAGAAGGCAAAGGAAAGTGGGAAAGTGCAAGGAACAACGAGATCAGTAGTTACAGTGGGATTACTCTCCAGGTATCGAGTTGCATGTATGATTTCCTTTCTAGTTTTGGCATGCATGGTATATGAATGTGGTTATTTAGCTATGATATTTCATTGGCATGGAGGATTTCCTGGATTGACAGTGGTTTTTTCCTAGCCTTTCCATCTCCTGGATAGCCATATTGTTGTGGGTTTTTCCACTTGTTGTTTCTAATTGGTGGTCAAGTTCCTTATAGATATGGTTTGAGTTACTAGTTCTTGGAGTCGTTGGTTGGAACAAATGCTCTGGACCCTGAGAACAACTTGGGTTGATTTACTAGTCCTAGAGCCTTGGTTGGACAAACAATATGGAGCCCTTGGTGGACTGAGTTACTAGTCCTGGAGCCTTGGTTACATAAATGCTCTAGAGCCCTAGAAGGCTATGGGTTGATTTATTAGTTCCTGGAGGCACGCTTGAAACAAACACTTTGGAGTCATGAACAACTTAGGTAGAGACTGATCTGGTTGATGTTAGCGATATAGGAACGTGAGGTGGAATCACTAGTTGAGGGTTGAGGTGGTTTTGCCTCTGGAAGCTCTGGTTTGGTTTTGTTTGGTTTATTCCATGAGATTCCACATTCATGCCTGGAATATGGCATGGGGGAGATTGGTTGAAAGAGCGACCTGGTTCAACCTAATCTATGGTTGGGTGGTACATGGAAGTCCCTGACTTAGTTGGACTTTCATATGTCAATAAGAGCTATTTCTTCTTGTATTTTCATGAGTAATTGTACTTTTTTTCCCATGGAAAAAGTCGTAATTTTATTCATAAGACAAAATTACATTTTTTAGATGCTGAAGAGCATATGCAGATAATCTCTTCTGGTTTTCACAGAAACCAAAAGATAAATAAACAATAAATGAAATAGCTATTATTTTCTCCCTTTCTTTTTCTCCACCTTACGTCATCCTTCAGTGTTGGGGGTAGCAGTTACAATGGATAGCTGATTTTCTATTATAGTTGTGGGAGAGTCCTTGTCCAACTCGGATCCTTCTGATCCATGAGTTCTCTTGTTGCCAGATATTTCCTTCCCTATTAGCTGGGAGCCTTGTTGCTGCAAAGGGTTACTGGGGACTTCCTCTTCTTTTAGTGTGTTGTTCTGAGCTATTTGTTCATCCTCTTCTGCATTGCGTTCTGTAGTCTCTATTGTGTCTTCTTCCTTTTCCAATGGCTCTGTATGTTGCTATCCTTTAGGCTTCCTCAGTTGCTCCTTGTTCCATTTGGGGATGTTTCTTGCCTATGGACATGCACTGAGCAGGTGGCCTATTTGTAGACGTCCATGACATCGGAACACTGTGCTTTCATAATCTAAGGGTTGTATCCACTGTGTATTGTTGAAATTCAGTGTTATACTTTCTAGTAGTCCCTGGCTGAGATCTACTTCAACATAGATTCTGGCGAAAGTAAATATTCTATTTATGATTCTTTCTCCATCAGTCTTTAGAAATTTACCCAAGGTGTTTCCTATGGCAATTAAAACCTTATGGTGCCAGAAGTGTAAGGAAGATTATGTAACCTAACCCAGATTGGCATCTTTGATAGCACCACTGTGTTGGCATCGAAATCTAGAAACCATGGGGTGATGAAGAGCCCAGCACTGCCCCAGAACCATGGCCCCTGGTTGAGGATGTGTTCCTTTTCCTGTTCTATATTGAATCTTACTATAAAAAAACCCTTCAGGCATAAGTATATTTCGTAGTTTGGTGTCCATACAGTATGTATCCATTGGTGCAGAACATCAGATCTAGGCCAAAAATCATTAACTCTACAAATAACTGCATGGGAATGTAGATCTGAGTATATAGTATTTACCTCAGGTATTTCAATGGTGAGAGAAGGATTCTCAGATTTTTGTTCTACGATGTAAGGCCCGGGAAGTTCAAAGGCAATTGTAGGGTTGGTCTATGCTTTCCCTTTACCCTTGACTGCATCCTTGAAGGAGCCTGTGTACTTTGAGCTGGTTCCAGAACATCTTCCCCATAGACGGAGATTGATGATGATGGTCGAGTCTGTAGTTATGTTGTAATCGTGGAGGGTATAATTGTCCTGTAAATTGTCTCCCTTTAAGATCAGATTTTGCCCATAAGCTAGTATGCCAAGAAGACTCTGCATTTTAAATCTCAACTCCTGGATCCTACATCCCTTCTAGAGACTTAGGCAGTGATGCCTGCCTTTTGGTGTTTTGATAAATATTTGTGTAAGATCCATTGCATTCATTTGTGAATGACCTCTATCTGTTTCCTAGGACATCGCAGTCCATACCACTAGTTCTTCATCATTTAAGTTTCCTTTCAGGTCTTCTTCTATGTTTTGGGCCTGTGAGTCAAGCCAGAGAGTTGTCTTAGCGCTTGTTTGCCCCCAGATCTGGACTTTCGATGGGCTGTTCATTCCTCTGAGTACCTGATCTATTAGATCGTTTACATATCTGAGGATATTATCACCTTCCTTGGCATGATAGATTGACCCAGATCCGTATAGTGCCCATACCAGAACAGCATAGCCAGACATAGGTTTATGTATAAAATAAATTAGAAGTATGTTGTTCCTTACCTCTGGATCTGTAGTGTAGAGGCTGCCAAATCCAATGCTGTAGACGTCGTAGATTTATTGGCCATGTTCCTGAACTGACGCGGATACGATGGTTGCAAAAACCCTCTCTGACACCTTCATGTACGCTTCATCACTATTGCCATCACTACATCCGTTGAGAGCTGGATCTGTCAGATCAAAGGTGGGTTTGTGGAGTATGGAATCAATATGCAAGGTAGCGGTGGCGACCTATAAGTTGTGGTGTTCAGGATATGATCAGTGGCTCCACCTACCACTCCACGATCCAGAGGACCCCCGAGGTACCTACGGCATATCTTGTTGCCTGTGTTCCCGCCCTAATAACAGCACAAACCTCGTATTGCGTGGGAGTATATAGGATTTTGATAGCTTTCTCAGGCCTTATACACTACTTCTCGCCTCTAGATGTTACTTGCAAAGAAGGAGGATCTTTGCCCACAAATTCAATCGGGTTGCCCTCCCTGTAGACCAGATCCACGTTTTCCCATTTGTTCTTCTCTTCTTCACCACCGAGGTAGCAAGGAACTAGTCCTTCTTGTTTTTTTTGATGTGGTCTAGCTTCGTGACCTTAGCTTGAAGCTTATGGATCCGATCGGATTTGGCTATGGGTAAACCAGCTGCAGGTGTGGCGACCATTGTCGGTTTCAATAAAACCTTAGATAGACCCAAATAAGTTATATATATCGAGTAATTGTACTCGTTATTATGTGGCTTTGATGGTTTTTTTTATCATGGTGTATATGTTGTGCATTTTCTAGTTATATGTTGGTTATATGGTGTATATTGGATATGGATCATGATGTGTTTTAATTTATTGATGCTTGGTTAATGAATGCATGAGCTAATATGTGTTATTGAATCTATTATGGGAGGGCATTAGACCTTCTCAAAAATTCTCACATAAGTATCAGACCCCTATGTTTGAATATGCATTCATGACCTATAGATTACATGTTCATCGTATGCTTGATGAAATGATTGTCATATTTAGGCTTAGTTAAGTCAAGTATTTAATCAATTTTTGTATGAATGGATTTTTCTTAATATCATCTATCATTCTAAAAAGTTTCACTGAGTTCTGAGCAGTGGTATGGAGGTTGACCTGGAATTTAAGCTCAAAATCCGGGACCATTACCTCTGAACTGGAACATTTTAGTTGTAATCGCATATATGCATGCTTGTGCATGTAGTTGGAGGCTTCCAACCATATGGAGGTCTTTTTGTGGGTGCAATTGGGGACCCAGGTCAGAGAAAAGGGTGCCCAACTTAATTTTTGGCCACCTGGGGTTGTTACTCAGCCTCTAAGGGTCCTATAGCACCTATAAGATGTAAGATATTAGTTTGTCTTTCATGGTCGACCCCACTTCCTTAATGGAACCTAGGAGGCCAGGTCATGTCATAGTATTTCTTCCTCTCATGTTTACCCTCACAGAGAAATGAAATTTGGTAAATATGGGAGGGGTGGTTACATAATGGTACTAGAAATCCCAAGTTCAACACTTGGACTGGATGGGTGGAATGTTGTTTGTCCTGCACCCATGTCAGTTGTCTATATGGTTTTTATGCATGCATTGTCATGGTTATGGTTTTCATGCATGAGTTAATTGTATGCAGTCAGTGTTATCATGCATGATGTCAATATAATGATATGATTATGTAAAACATGTATCACGCTAATTTGGTTGATTTTGTAGACGAGATAGCCTCCCTAAAATTTCACTAAGATATTTTGATTAAGTTATGTTTGGTTTATCTAACATGGTATGTTTGCAGGAAGTAGAGGATTAAAGATGTTAAGAAAAATGGTGGGCTATAGTTCACGTGATTCTCCCTATAGACCAGATGAGCAACATGGTGGTGAGTAATCCCATGACATAACACACACGATGAGAAGTTAGAAAAAAAGCAAAGATCATAAGTTGTAAGGAAAATAATGTTAGAATAATTTAGTCATGGAAAATACTTGCTAGGGAATAGGAGAAACAAGTAGAGGTTAATGTAGTCAACCTTCAGATTTTTTCATATTTGTAGAGAGAAGGACTAGTTAGGATCAATCATATACAAGAGAAAAGGACTAATGGGGCATACAGTAATAGGTCTCAGTCGGGATAGAGGTTTGACAAGGATGATATAGTTAGAGATGGTATGTTTTTTGATACACTTGAAAGGAGGGTTGATGACCATGGGTTCTATTATAGTTCTACTTCAAAGAGACAATATCATCATCACCATCACCATCTGTGTAGGAGGAGTGAGAAGTAGTACTTTCCAGATGAGTTCAAGAAAGAAAATCCTCCTACATTCGATGGATAAATGAAGGAGTCACAAGATGCTAAATCTTGGTTACTTGGGATGAATAAGTCATTCAGATTACATGACTACTCAAAGAATATGAAGGTCAAGATAACTAATTTTAGTATGAAAGGAAAAGCAGGCATCTGGTGGGAATATGTGAAGAGTGACAGAAGAATTTGGGAACAGGAGTTGACTTGGAGTGATTTTGAGAGATTTTTCAGGAAGAAGTATCTATCTAAGAGATATTATGATGACATAGAAAAGGAGTTCTATGAGTTGAAGATGGGATATACAACTAATGAGGAGTATACAAGAAAGTTTTGGAGTTGTTGAGGTATATTCCTTACCTTAAGGAGGATAAGTCCAAGATTCAAAGATTCATCAGTGGGTTGTTAGTGTCATTCAAAGACAACATTGATTTTGGTGAGCCTAGATGACTAGAGGAAGCCATAAGAAATTTGAAGCATTTTTACGATAAATCAAAGCATAAAAATGACTCTAAGCAGGATTGGAAAGGTAATGAGGTGAATAAGGGAAAGTGGGTTAAGAAGATAGGAAAAACACATGATACAGATGACAAGGAGAATGTAGCACCTCACAAGAAGTTCAATGCAGATGATAGAGGATAGGGATTTTAGTTTGAGGATCATAACAAGGGTGATGGCAAGAAACCTTTACAATGTTTTACTTATGGAAATGATCATCATAGGAGAGATTCTCCACAACATCAGGGAGGAATACCATAGATTTATAGTGCTTAGGAGGCATAGACAATTGGGGATGTTGGAGAGAGTATTCCTCGAATTTATTCAACATTTGATAATTGGCACATTGATCATTAGGCATCTATCATTGAGATGTAATTTGATTGACCCTGGATCTAATTATAGTTATATATGTCCTAACCTGGTGGATAAGTGTGTTTTGAATAAATAAGTGCATGGAGAGTCTTGGTTAGTGTAGTTGGCTCTAGGTACCAAGAAAAGAGTTCATCATTGGGTAAGATCTTGTGCATTTGAGTTGAACCATATGTTTACATCAACACATCTAAATGTGCTTCCATTGTGATCAATATGTTGTTGGGTATGGATTGCTTGTACATTCATAGGGCTAATGTGGATATCTATGATAAGGCTATTGAATGTTTGGATGATGATGGAGAGAAGAGAATCTTACGAGGTAAGAGTAACCCTACATCAGTGAGAATGGTTACAACTATGTAGGCTAAGCGCAATCACAGAAAAGGGTGTGTCTTGTTTGTAGTGCATATTTCTAGTGATAAGGTTAAGGATGTTGAGGATGCATGAGTCTTGAAAAGCTATCTGGTTTTGCAACAATTTCAGGATGGATTTATAGTAGATATCTTAGAGTTACCTCCTCATAGAGAAGTGCACTTTTCTATTGAGTTGATTTTCAGAGAAACGCCAACACCAAAGGCACCGTAAAGGATAAGCACTCCGGAATTGGTGGAACTAAATTTTTGGTTGAAGGAAATGCTTCATAAGGGATACATTAGGCCAATTTTATTGAACTAGGGTGCACTAATTTTGTTTGTGAAGAAGAATGATGGTACTCTTAGGTTGTGTATTTATAACAAGAAGTTTTCAGACAAGGTGATGATTGAGAACATGTATATGTTACCGAGGATCGATGATTTGTTTTATCAGTTGAATGTAGCAACAACATTATTTAATGTCGATTTGAGATCAAGATATCATCAAGTATGCATCAAACAAGAGGACATCTACAAGACTGCCTTCCAGACCAGGTATGCACATTATGAGTTTGTTGTGGTTGCTTTTGGTTTGAATAATGCTCTAGCTACTTTCATGTGTTTGATGAATAGTGTGTTGCATCCTTATCTAGACAAGTTTTTGATTATATTCATTTATGATATATTAATATATTATAAGAATGAGGAAGAGCATGAAGAACACTTCGCAGCAGTGTTGAGGTTGCTAAGAGAACATCAATTGTATGCCAAAATTAGTAAATGTAGTTTCTTTCAATCAGAGGTTCATTACTTGGGGCATGTGGTTTCCAAGGAAGGTATAATAATGGATGCGAAAATATCAGAGCTATCATGGAATGGGAAATCTTAGGAATATGGATGAGGTCAAATCATTCATGGGGTTAGCAGGTAAATACAGGTGGTACATCAGGAAATTTTTGTGGATTTCCTATCCTATTACATCTTTACAACGAAAAGGGAAGAAATTTGAATGGATAGAGGAATGTGTAGCTAGTTTTGAGCATCTAAGGTAGTTTCTTACAAATGATCCAGTTCTAAAGATTTCAGGTCCAGAAAAAAAGAAATGATTGTAAGAGAGGACTTAGTGGAGTCTTGATGCAGGAAGGGTAAGTAGTATTCTACAAGTCAAGGAAATTGAATGAGCATGAGCATAACTATGTGACACATGATCTTGAGTTGATAACTAGCATTTGTAACAGGCCCTAGTAGATTGTCTATGTAAATAAATAATAATAATAACCAAGGTCATGGGACACTTATTCCAAGATGAATGTTGGGAAAAACATAGTGACGGGGTATCACTGGTGATTAATTTATGACAATGGGAATTGTCAAAGGCATTGGAAAAGGTAATTTAAGTGGAATTTATTGGAATTTATTTATGAAAATGATGAAAAATAGGAGAAAAGGGAGATGAAAGGTCACAAAATTACATGAGGAGGAAAGTGAGAAAGTGCAAGGTAACAGGTGGATCAACAACTACAATTTGATTACTTACATGTATCAGGTTGCATGTGTGATTTCCTTACTGATTTATGGATGCATGTGATTATTTGGTTATGTGTTTTCATTAGCATGGAGTATTGCCTAGATTGACAGGGGTTATTCCTAGTGTTGCCATTTTCTGGATAGCCATGGTGTTGTGGTTTTTTTTTTCCACTCATTTTTTTTCTAATTAGTGCTTGAAATTACTTATGGCTCAGGGTTGGAACAAATTCTCTGGAATCCTTGGAAAAAATTGGGTTGAGTTACTAGTCCTGGATTCTAGGTTGGAAAAATGCTTTGGAGCCATTGGTGGGTTGAGTTACTACTCCTAGATTCAGGTTGGATAAACAATATGGAGCCCTAGAAGGTTGTGGGTTGAAGTTACTAGTTCCTTGAGCCCTAGACGACTTGGGTATAGATAGATATGGTTGGTATTAGTGATGTCTGGCTGTGAGGTGGAATCATTGGTTGAGGGTTGAGGTGGTTTGGCCTTTGGAAGCTCTAGTTTGGCTTTGTTTGGTTTATTCCATGAGATCCCACATTCGTGATTGTAATATGGTGTGGGATGATTGGCTAAAAGAGAGATTGGTTCAACCAAATCTATGGTTTAGTGGTGCGTGGAAGTTGTTGACTTAGTTGGTATTTTCATATATTAATAAGAGATATTCTTCTACTATGATTCATGAGTACTTGTAGTAATTATATTCATGATATTATGGCGGAGTTTCCATGGTTCCTATGTTGGTTATTTTCTAGTTATATATTGGTTATATGATTTTTACCATTTGTGGCTCTTATCATGGATTATTTAGTTATTAATTAGTTGATGAATGTATGGACTAATAAGTGTTTTTGGAACTATGTGGAGAGGGTATAGAGCCTTCTTGATGATTCTTTGGCGAGGTTATCAAATTATTAAATATATATGTATTTATAACTTATAGGTACTATGTGATGTTTTTCCATGATCCCGGTGTCTAAGATTAAATCTTAAATCAGTGAAACTACCAAACCAAAGATCACAATGAAATGAATTTACACAAAATAATATAAATAGAAATAAATATACTAGTGCCAAAAATATACACAAATGTTTACCCAATTTTTATAAAATAACCCAACATCATCATATTAATCCACCTAAATAATACAACATTCTAGGGATCCAATACTAGGGATAATGGCCCTCAGATTTCCACTAGTACAAGATACAAAAATAGAGCTTGGTTTCAATAAATTGATAAAAAATCTACCCTCAACAAGATACTCTCACCATCTAGCTGATGTAGCATGAAATCACAATTCCTGTTGGTCATATCGTGTACCTTCCCATTCCTTCAACTCTCAATCTACAACATTTTCTCTATCAATGATCCAAGTCCATCTAGACATTGAACCTTGGCTATCTAATCTTCTCACTAGCTGGGCATTAACACATCAACACTCTTGTCGAGTTTTTCACAACTCCAGTTGTGAGAAACTCTCACATGCCCACTTCTATGCCTCAACTACTAAGGGACTTCATCCCACTATAGTCTTCTTGCATTGCTACAATGAAAACTAACATAGGGCACAAAGGGTTGTCACCTATCACTGCAAGATGTCCATCTCCCACAATGAACACAGGCTAGAAGAACCTCCCATATTCAGTTGTAGATGTCATTTTCCTCAAACATGTCTAGGGCTACTCAAAACTACTCTTGGCTAATCAAATATTTGAGCTCATCTTTTGTCACTTTAGTAGCCAATTTTTTCCATCAAAGTGCTGCACACTGGGCTCCAACTTGGGCACTATCATGCTATCCTCCAATAGACCATAAATTCCCAATCCATTGTCCACACTTGGTCCACTCTCACACTTCCCTCCAACAAACCACAAGTGACCGATCCCGTTGTAGGATCTCCTCCTAGTTAGGGCATCCAAACATCTAGGAAACCTCTCGTCTTGGATTCCAACAGACTCCTCAACTAATCTTCACTTAGGACACTCATCCAACCATCATCAATCCACCATCAAGATACCATCTACAACTCCTTGTGTCATTGTCCTCTTGCAATTGGATTTTATGCTTCTAGAAGACTGGTGAGGGAACAATACTAGCCCTAACCCATTTCTCCAACACTCCTTAAAGTACCCTACAATATGACCAAGTCACTGTAGAATCTACCTCTTAGGAAAGGGCTTCTAACCACCCTAGTTAAGCCCAACCTCCATCACTTCCACAGGCTGTAAATTCTATCATCCAATCTGGTCTAAATATAGACCCAACATAAGGCAAAAGCTTAGTCAAACATACCTTTTGACTATTCCTCTGAACTAAAGTAACATGTTGTTGATGAGGTTTTCTAGTTAGGGCTTCTCATTGCCACCTGTTAGCCCACTCTTCTACATCTTATCAAACTCCTACAATTGTGACATACTTCTTTCTCCTTGTTGTTGACTCATGCTGTCTTATAGGGCTAAAACCCATGCCTGTTCAGACCCAACAACTCATTGTTTAGGGCTTAGTCTTCTTGCTCAAACACCTTTACAATACACAACCCTAAATAGTGAAGAATCATGCCCTAAACACCTCCACAAATAACTCATAACTACACACCTTTAATGTGACCTACTGCTAGGTTGGAATTGTATCCAAAACAATCATGAAAGGGCTACAAAAATAGCCTCTCTCTCCTTCGCTTGGGTCCTCTAACCTGTGGCCTAGAACAAAAGTTCCTCTTTCCTTATGCGAGCTACTCCTATCCTTCGCTTCATTTGTGTTGCATCTATTATTTATACTAAATAGGATGGCTTAAACAAATTATTCTAAGGTGGATTGATAACTCATCATGTGCCTTGTCCAACAGAAGCCTACATGAAACTCAACTCATAATCCCACCCTTTGATTTCAAAAATTAATATCTCTTCAATGATAACTCGGAATCAGATGATTCTCAATGCTTTGAATTCATCTCATCATCTATTATCATCCTCATACATGACATGTTGCAATCTAATCATATTTTTCGACCAAAAACATTGGGTGAAAAACCCCAAGTTGGATTTCAAGTCCACAAGGCCACTTATGGAGCTCCTTCCTCCAAAACCTTGATTCTCAAGGCTTGGAGTACCTCCCAAGCTACAAATCTAAATACTCCCTCTTAGTGAGGAGGTACTTTCAACTCTAGGAAGTCTCCATCAACATAATCTCCAGTGGCACTAGCCAGCCTGGCATCCATCACTACTGCATACTCTATAGAATTAACCCTGTAATCTCCATAGTGCCTCTACCTCATCACATCTTAACCTAAAGATCCTAAACCTACATAGGGATGTTCTCTTTGAAGATAGAATCCCTTTGAGCCTACATGATCTCTATTGGCTCAGTCCTGCAAGTACTCAACCTCCTATATAAAATACCACCTATGAAAATCCCTCCACTCTCAGATATGCAACACCACAGTCCGATGAATGTTATAGCCTGTCAATCTGTAGTCCATCACATGAATCCATGTCTATCATGATGATCTCATCCATGCCAAAGAAAACCTCTCAATATCCCAACCATCCATGGAAATTCATCGGAATTCCCTGATCAACAAACATCCATACAACATACTGTAGTGTACCTGGTTCACCACCAGAACTCCTAGCCCATCTAACCATATAGTTTATCGAGACCACATCTCCTTGTATTCAGCTAAACTCTATGATCCATGATCTAGACACCCAAAAATCCCTCTAAGTTTATTTTCTATGAAAAATCTAATTCATTGTCCCTCAAAGTATCTTAGACACGCTCTCATACCATGTTGTTTTTCCGCGATCCTGGTGTCTGGGATATAATCTTAAATCATTGATGCTACCAAAGAAAATATGACAATGAGACTACTTTGCATAATGAAATATAAATAAAAGTAAATTTAATAGTGCAAAAAATATACACTACTTTTTACACAATTTTTTACAATAACCCAACTTCATTATATTAATCCACCTAAATAATACAACAGTTTAGGGCTCTCGTACCAAGGACAATGGCCCTCAAATTTCCACTAGTACAAGATACAAAACTGGGGCTTGGTGTCAATCCATTAACAACCAATCTACCCTCAACAAGATACTCTAACCATCTGATTGATGTAGCATGCAATCATAGCTCCTCTAGGTCGTGCCCTGTACCTACTCAGTCATTCGGTTCTTGATCTGCAACACTACCTCTATCAATGATCCAAGTCCATTTGGCCACTGAACCTCAGCTATATAATCTACTCACAAGTTGTGGCTTAACACATCGAGACTCCTATTGAGTTGTTCACAACTCTGTTTGTGAACAACTCTAACTTGCCCACTATTGCTCCTCAACTACTTAGGGACTTCAACCCACTATAGTCTTCCTATGCTGCTACAATAAATACTAACATAGGGCTGCCACCTATCACTACAAGATTTCCATATCTCAAAATGAACATGGGATAGGAGGACTATATATATTTTGCTATAGATGTCCTTTTCCACACACAAGTCTAGGGCTACTCAAAACTTCTCCTGGATCATCAGACCCTTGAGCTCTTCATCTCCCACTCTAGCAGCTACTTTTGTCCATCAAAGAGCTACACATTAGGCTCCAACTTGGTCACGATCACGCTACCCTCCAAAAGACCACGAGTGACCAATCTTGCTATAGCATTTGCTCCTAGTTATGGAATCCAAACTTCTAGGAAACCCCTCCTCTTAGTTGCCAATAAACACCTCAAATAGTCCTCACTTAGGACACTCATCCAACCATAATAAATCCACCATAAAGAGACCATCTTCAGCTCCTTCTTCCGCTATCCTCTTTGCAATGAATTTTGTGCTTCTAGAATACTAGTTAGGGAACAATACGAGCCCTAACCCACTGCTCCAACACTCCTTCAAGTACCCTAAAATCTGACCAAATCACTCTAAAATTTTCCTCTTAGGAAAGGGCTTCTAACCACCCTAGTTAACCCCAACCTCCTTGGCTTCCACAGGCTACAAATTCTATCATCCAATTTGGTCTAAATCTAGACCCAACACAAGGAAAAAATTTAGTCAAACATACTTTTGATTGTTCCTCTAAACTAAAGTAACCTGCTATTAATGAGGCTTTGTATATAGGGCTTCTCATAGACACTTGTTAGCCCACTCTTCTACCTTTTATCAACCTCCTAAAACTACAACATACATCCTTCTCCTTGTTGTTGACTTGCATTAGTTTTAAGGTTAAAACCAACCCCTGTTCATACCCAACGTCTCACTGTTTAGGGCTTGAGCAGCCTGCTCAAACACCTGTAAAACACTTGTACAATACACAACCCTAAAAGGTGAAGAATCATGCCACCAACACCTCCACAAGTAAATCATAACTTCTCAACTTTAATGTGGTTTGTTTCTAGGTTGGAATTGCATCCAAAATAGTCATGAAAGGGTTAGAAACTTAGCTTCTCTTTCCTTCACTTGGGTACCCTACCCTGTGGCCCAGAACAAAATTTACTCTTTCCTTATGCTATTTTCTCCTCTCCTCCTTCACTACCTTTGTGTTGTAACCATTTTTAATGAAAAAATTATCACACATCACCTCTTATTTATACTAAAAAAGAGGGATCCAACAAATTCTTCTAAGCTGGCTTGAGAACTCATCATGTGCCTTGTCCAACTCAAGCCTCCATGAAACTAAACCCACAAAGCCACCTTCTAATTTCAACAATTAATATTTCTTCAATGACAACTCAAAATTGTACGATTCTCAATACAATGATTTCATCTCATCAACTACTATCATCCTCATCCATCACATGTCGTAATATCATCATGGCTTTGTCCCAACAACATTGGGTACAAAACCCTATGCTTGGATTTCAAGCCCATAAGGCCGCTTGTGGAGCTCCTTCATCCAAAACCTTGATCCTCAAGGCTTGGAGAAATTCCCAAGCTACAAATATCAACACCCCTCTTAGTGAGGGAAGTACTTCCAACCATAGGAAGTCTCCATCAACATAATCTCTTGTGACACTAGCCTATCAGACATCCATCACTATAGCATACACTATAAATGAACTCTGTAATATTGGTAGTGCCTTTGCATCCTCACATCTAAACTTGAAGATCACAAAAATCCATAGGGTTTCTCCCTCTAAATATAGGCTCACTCTGAGCCTATAGGATCTCCACTAGCTCAGTCCTCCAAGCACTCATCCTCCTGGATCAAATACCACTCGTGCAAATCCGTCCACTCTCAGATATGAAACATCATGATCCGATGAAGACTCTACCCTACCAATATGTAGTCCATCACATGAATCCATCTCTATCATATTGATCTCACCCATACCAAATAAACCCCTGAGCTATCCCAACCATCCATGGCAAGTCATGGGAAGTCCATGATCAACAAACTTCCACAAAGAATGTTGTAGTGTGCTTGATTCACCACCAATCCACATAACTCCCACCCCATCTCACCATGTAGTCTACTGAGACCTCATATCCATGTCTTCAACTGAACTCTCTACTCCATGATCTAGACACCCATAACTCCCTTTGAGTTGCTTCATTGTGCACACTTTGATTCACTGTCCCTCAAAGTAGCTCAAACAAAATCTGATAACATGTTGTTTTTCCATGATCTTGGTGTCTAGGATATAATTTTAAGTCACTCATGCTACCAAAGAAAATATAATAATGAAACTACTTTGCACAGCGGAATATAAACAACAATAAATCTACTAGTGCACAAAATATACACAACTTTTTAAACATTTTTTTACAATAACCAAACCTCATTATATTATTCCAACTAAATAATACTACATTGTAGGGCTCTCATACTAGGGATAATGGGCCTCAAATATCCACTAGTACTAGATACAAAAATAGGGCTTGGTGTCAATCCATCAACAACCGATCTACCCTTAACAAGATACTCTGACCATCTGGTTAATGTAGCATGCAATCACAGATCCTCTCCGTTGTACCCTATACCTTCTGAGTCCTTTGACTCCCAATCTACAACACTACCTCTATCAATGGTCCAAATCCATTTGGCCACTAAACCTTGGTTATCTAATCTGCTCAATAGTTGTGCCTTAACACATCAAGACTCATGTCGAGTTGTTCACAACTCTGTTTCTGAGAAACTATCACCGCCCACTACTTTTCCTCAACTACTCAAGAACTTCAACCCACTATAGTCTTTCTACACTGCTACAATGAAGACTAACATAGGGTATAGAGGGACTCCACCTCTCACTACAAGATGTCCATCTCCCACAATGAACACATGCTAGGAGGATTGCCCATATTTTTTTGTAGATGTTATTTTCCACACACAAGTCTAGTGCTACTCAAATCTACTCCTTGCTGATCAGACCCTTAAGCTCTTCTTCTACCACTCTAGCAACTAATTTTTTCCATCAAAGTGTTGCACACCGGGCTACAACTTTGGCACTATCACACTGCCCTCCAACATATCATAAATGCCAAATCCACTATCCACACTTGGTCCACTCTCACACTTCAGTCTAATAGACCATGAGTGACCAATCTTTTTGTAGCACTTGCTCCTAGTTAGGGCATCCAAACATCTAGGAAACCCCTCCTCTTGGCTTCCAACAGATTCCTCAAATAGTCCTCACTTAGGACACTCATACAACCATAATCAATCCACCATCAAGAGACCATCTACAACTCCTTATACCATTGTCCTCTTTCCCTAACCCACTGCTCCAACACTCCTTCAAGTACCCTACAATATGACCAAATCAATGTAGAATCTGCTTCTTAGGAAAGGGCTTCCCTAGTTAACCCCAACCTCCTTGGCTTCCATAGGTTGCAAATTCTATCATCCAATTTGGTCTAAATATAGACCCAACACAAGGAAAAACTTAGTCAAACATACCTTTTGACTGTTCCTCTGAACTGAAGTGACTTGCATTGATGAGGCTACCTAATTAGGGCTTCTCACAACCACCTGTTAGCCCAATATTTAACCTCCTATCAACCTCCTACGACTGTGGAATACATCATTCTCCTTATTGTTGACTCACGCTGGCTTGTAGGGATAAAAACCATCCCCTCTTCATACCCAACAACTCACTACTTAAGGTTCGGCCTACCTACTCAAAAACCTGTACAATACACAACCTTAAACAATTAAGAGTAATGCCACAAACACCTCCACAAATAGCTTAGAACTACTAACCTTTAATGAGGCCTGTGTTTAGGTTGGAATGATGTCATCCAAAATAATCTTGAAAGGGATACAAACTTAGACTCTCTCTCCTTTTCTTGGGTCACCTAATCTGCAATCTAGAACAAAAGTTGTTCTTTTCTTATTCATGTTTCTCCTCTCTTCCCTTGCTGCCTTTGTGTTGCACCCTTTTCAAATGAACAAATGATCACTCATTACCTCTTATTTATACCAAACAAGATGGCTCCAATAAATTCTTGTAAGATGGCTTGACAACTCATCATGTGGCTTGTCCAACTCAAGCCTACATGAAAC
This sequence comes from Pinus taeda, assembly GCA_000404065.3. Lineage (NCBI taxonomy): Eukaryota > Viridiplantae > Streptophyta > Pinopsida > Pinales > Pinaceae > Pinus > Pinus taeda. The sequence continues at coordinate 13,090 of APFE030793995.1, read as the reverse complement.
TGAACCAACAAGCCCACCTTCTAATTTCAAAAATTAATATCTCTTCAATGAAAACTCATAATTGGATGTTTCTCTATGTGTTGGATTTGTCATGTCGTCTACTATCATCCTCATCCATCACATGTCATAATCGTGTCGCAGTTTTGACCCAACAACATTGTGTACAAAACCCCAGGCTTGGGTTTCAATCCCATAAGACCACTTGTGGAGCTCCTTCTTCTGAGCCCTTGATCCTCAAGGCTTGGAGTACCTCCCAAGCTAAAAATATCAACTCTATTCACACAAAGTGTTTTATATAAATGAGTAATTGGGACCTCTAACTTCACAAGATCGTAACTTTGGTATACAATCTTCGTTTGACTATTATAGTACCTCATTTTGAAGATCTCCATGAGGAGGCTGAAAGAAAAAATATAATTTGATATTGCACTTTTTGGTCTCTCTTTTTTTGTTGAAAATGTCATTTAGGCCCTCAAAATAGCCTCAAATGTTTAGAACCTGAACAAAATACCAAAAATAGAAAGTTGCATTGAATTTAAGGAAACAAAACTGAAATGAAAGAGTGTTGGGTCAAATTAGGTTGATACTAGTGTGATCATATGTTGTTGGGTGCTTACAGTTAGTTATGGACATGCGAACCTGTTTAAGGCTCGAAAATATCTACCTGCAACATTATAAGGGAGACCACTTGGTCGGGAACTTAGAGCAGCTCTTTTTCCATTGAAATGGCGGTTCCAACTGGTTAAACTAGGTCCAGTTACCTTCTCTCTATCTTCACTGACTTAAAGTATTCCCTTTTATTACCAATAGATAAGAGACATCAGATCAACCCTCTTGCTGATCAGGTAAGAAAGTGATTCTTAAGCTGATATGGGGCTCAACCAAGATGCTACTAAATTTTACCTCTTTGATGAGAGGACTTATAGGAATGTAGAATTAAATCTAAATTCTAATCATTCCTAGAATGAAAAAAAAAGGAAAAAGATCCTAAGCTTATCTCGATTAGGAAGATGTAGATCTAACCCAACCGAGGCAAAGTATTTAAATGATTCGAGATTTAGATATGTCTGACTTAAAATGAATATCAAGCTAATGAAGTAGTTCAATTAACTGATATTATGAATACCAAAACACGTTCTCTTCATAGATCTATTAACATAAATAATTAATCAATAGAATTTAAGTAGCAGTTCATAAAATGATGATGATGATTAAATAGTAACTCGAATGATTAAACAAT
>APFE030793989.1:21375-53618 GCA_000404065.3 Pinus taeda | reverse complement strand
TTGTAGACAAGCAAATGATTCAATTATCATACAATTCCTAGAAACCAACATCTTGTCTAGATTTGGCTGCCCAGAGAAGATCATAACAGATAATGCAGCTGCCTTCAAATCCAAGAGAATGATCGGCTTCTGTCACAAATATCATATCACCCTAGGTCATTCAACAGCCTATTACCCTCAAGGCAATGGCCTAGCTGAGTCCTCCAATAAAAGCCTAATCAACATCATTAAAAAGGTCTTGGAGGAGAACAAAAAGAATTGGCATAAGAAGCTAGTAAATGCACTATGGGCAGATAGGTTGACCACTAAAAGATCTACTGGTACTAGCCCATATGAGTTGGTATATGGCCTGGAAGCTATGTTCCCATCATCCCTTGGGATCCCTGTGTTCAAATTGCTGCAGGAAATACAGGTTGAACCCAATGATATCCAGAGAAGGATCAATCAAACAATTCACTTACAACAAACAAGGGAAGAAGTGTATCATAGGAAGCCACATCTTTTGTGTAAAAAATCTTTCTTATCATTTCATTTATCTTCAAATTCCTAAGTTTTACCTCTTAGAACTTAGCTTTACCCTTCATTCACCTCACAAAGCCATATTTACCACTAATGTACTATTTAGCTCCCTAACTCCCCCCTTCCATAATTCTATTAGAATCTATAAAAAAAATTCCCAAAAATATGTATAAATACCCTCCCCCTAGCATTATAGCTATATAACCCCTCCTTGGGGAAATATTAACCTATCAGGGGTTGGTATTAGCCCCTTTATCCCTAGACTATCGTTTTTATCAAGAGACTATGGTTAAATGTCAAAAAATCTGAAACCCCGCCCCCATTAAACCCATTTACCCCTTTATCCGCCCAAATTTCATTTTATTATAAAAAAATTTAATTAAAACATTTTAATAAAGTGTGTGCCTAACCCATAAAACCCAAACCTAATGTTTTTTTTACCCCCCCACGCGCGATTTATTTAAATCCATTAAAATAATGGGCGGGTCCCTCCCGCCTTAACGCGTCGCTGCATCAAAGTTGCCGCCCACCGCACGATCGTCGACCCCGCCCATCTAACGGTGGGCGGTCATTCTTGTGGAGAAGCCGCCCGACCTTTTGCGTCCGGGGGATTGGCGGTATTGCCGCCGTCCCCCCGCCATGCGTCGGCCTCCCGCTATGTTCGCTGCCTCCCCCCTCAATACCGTTTACCGCCCTCAGGCCTTTCGGGGAAACCGCTTACCGCCTCCTCCCGCGCTAACGTCACGCCCCCGTCAGCATGACGTCACCCCTCCTTTTTTGCCACCATGCCTCCACGTCACATCCGTGTCACCTGTCCGCCTGTCCACCCTACCACCGTGTCACTGCCACCTGGGCACCCACGTCAGCTGCCACGTCACCCTTCCGTACCCGGGCCCATGATGACATAAGCATGACGTCATCACCAAAAAGGCGCCAAAGGGTCAAAAATGCATAAAAGACGAGAATTTACCGTTATTTGTCATTGTTTTTCATTATTCCCGGAGCTCCTTTGCATGCGAAAACGACGTGCAACGGTCAAAACACAAATTTCACCCGCCAAAGTTGTTGCCACCCTCATTGTCGACCCGAGTACCTGCAATTCGTCCGGTTCAACGCCTCCTACACCATAAAAACCAAGTATTTGCCGCATGCGACCTTCTTTACCCACTATTCTCCTTTGTTCCCCTAATTTCCTGCATAAAAACTATGCTAAAAGCTCCCCACTGATAAATTGACCACTGAAATTTACTTAAGAAGCTGGTTAAACCCTTGCGCGACAAAACTCTGGAAGAAACCCGTGCCCCTCTGCATAATTCGCCATAAAAGCAATTGAAGGAGCTGAGCTACCGGCTAGAAAACGAATTCAGCAGTTCCCTCACCCCTTCTAATAGAAATTCCCTGCAAACAACCAGCTAATTAGCTCAAACACACTCTGGTTCTTCAAAACAGAGTGCCCCATAGTTCATTAAACCTGCAAGAGCCTCCTTACACTATCAAGCTGCTCACTGCCAAACAGAAATTAGCAAGCATTCCTCAGCATCTGTACCAAACTTGAAAATCCAGTAAGACATCCAGTTAAAACCAGACAATGGCCACTCCAGCTGCTCTGGATGTAGCTCCTGTGAATCCACCTAGCAAAGAACTGGAAGTTATGCCACTGGTGGACAGTGATTTCCTCATTACAGACTTTGTGGCATAGAGGAATCACTTACAAACTTTTTGCCGGCTAAGGAACAGTCACTTGGACAACAGTGACATGTATGGCATCTGGGAATCCAATCTGCCCACCTACTTCCTGCCTTCTGTGAACATTTTTCTTGAAGTCATTCACCTATGTGCAGAAAACTATGACCAGAAGCTCAGAGCTGTGAAGTCTCCATCTGCGAGCATCCTCTTCTACATAACACCAGATTCCATCAACCAAATGTTGAACTACAAGCACACCCAGCTGCTATACCCCTTCTCCATTAAGTACTTGCTGGATGAGGGCTCCAAGCTCTCTAGCACAGACATAGCTGCAATAGCTAGGAAATTCATGAAGGCAGACTGCCAACCTTCTGGGCCACCTCCTTTTTCATATGTAGATTTCAATAAGGTAGGCAAGCTGCTGGTGGATATGCTAACCTCTGTGCTGGGGTTCACTACAAATGAGCATGTTGATGAAACTCTGCTGGTCATGTTGTCTGCATATAGCCTTGAGAAACCCCCTGCTATGAAGTACAATTATGCCAAATATATTGCCAATAAGATACATGACCAATTGTCAAGATTGAATAGGGAGCAAATTTAATATTCATCATACATTATCACCTATTCATGTCTATCAAACAATGCTTCATGCCCAATCAAGAAGCTAGACCATAGGGTGAGAGGAGGTCTGTGACTTCTGGCTCAGTCTTCCACCAAGTCCAGAATTCCCCCTACTCATACTGTGAATTTATTGACCAGTTTGTATATCCAGTCACATGCCCCTTAAAGAGGACTCCTCCTACCAGATTGTGCAAGGATATGCAGAAAATCTTGCATCTATCCAAAAGTTACAAGATAGGTGATTGGTACTTGTACCAAAATCACACAGTCATCAGAATCTATGGTTGTGAGCTCTATCCCTACAGGCTCCCAAAATATGTGCCTATGAGGTTGTTTGCCCTAGAATACTATAGACAACTTATAAATTATGATCTGACACACTTCCACAATGCCAAGAAGAAAGCCAACCTAAAGTTCAGAGACCACCTAGGCCCATTTGTCATGAATAAGAAATATGGTTGGCAAGAAGCTAATCAAATACTGGGGCAGCAGCTCAAACTCAAAAGAAGCTTCTAGTGGGTCCCTTATGACCCTGAAGGTTTCATCAGTGCTAGGAGGGTCAAGTATAGGCTGCTAGCCTATAAGCATTGCCCATACCCAAAAATACAACACTTTTCCAACCAAGATGAATGGGTACCTGAATCAATAGTAGAGGAATTGACTCAAAAAGAAAAAATGGAGCAGACTGTGAAAGATTTGCAAAAAACTCTTGACTTGGATTCTTGTCAACAGGTCTTGTTCAAACAACCAGCCCAAGTAGGAGAAGGCACTTCTACTGCTCCAGCTGCACAGGACACCTAGCAACAACAACTACAACAAAGGGGAAAGAAAAAATGGATGAACAGCAACAGGTAGAGACAGGGCAGCCTATCACATCAAAGGACCAGACTAGAGGGCAATCCCCTTCAGAGCAAACTGGACCACCCAAAATCCCAGTTTTGCAAACTCATCTCAATGAAGAGAGAGGAAAAAAGAGAGATAGAGAGGAGATCACACCTCCAACAGGGTCATCACAGCAACCAGAAGACAAGAGGCCGAGGATTGACCCTGAAATAGAAGAAGGAGATATCAGTGAGGAAAGGGCAGAAAGCCACAGCAGAGAAAGGCAAACAAGCCAGTAGACTGCCACTAGCTCATTTCTGCTAGAACAGGCCCTACAGCACACCACAGAGGTATCCTCCTCAAGACAGTAGGGCAAGAAACCAGCTGCAATCAAAGAAGGCTTCATAGAGATCAAGGCATAGAATGAATTGGTGAGAGTGCAGCTCTATGAGCAATTCTTGAAGACAACTCCAGCCAAAAACCAAAGATTGATGGCATGATCCGAAGGAGGAAAAAGTGATCTTCACTCATTTGAAGCCTAAAGTCCCACATCCCAAGACCCCTGCAGATTACTATAGAACAAACTTGGAGGTCTTTTCTAAAGACATACACCCCATTGATCAGATTGAGCTACACAACTGGGGAAATGGTGTATGCAACACTTGCAGATAGGGCAATGCTGGACCATCAGCTAAAAGAAGCCCTGAAGAACACAAACACGCAGCTTGATTTGGAAAGGTTGTCTTCCTCTGCAAAAGACAACAGAATAAAGACTCTGGAAGACATAATAATTGATTTTGGACATGACCCAAAGGATCCAAAGGGTGTTAGAGCCCTCATGAAGAAGAAAGAGGATGACATTGTTGCACTAAGAAGGCAGGCAAAATTGCCTCCTACCATTCACCCTCAAACAACAGAACTTGCACAAGAAAAGCAAGTAGATGATGCTATGGAGCTGCTTTTGGTAATGAATCAAAGAATGTTACAAATGGAAGCAGAATTAGACAAAGCACTATAGGACAAGCAAGGGGAGTCAGCCTCCCGGCCCCCTCAAACATCAACAACTCTTGGACCTGCCCCTCCCACACAAGCAGCAGCAACCCCTCCTGCTGTTCTATTACCTACCACAACTACATCAGCAACAGGAGAAACAGCAGAAGCAACAGCAGCAGCAGAATCCAGCATGAGCATGGAAGACTTGATGAAAGCTGTTAAAGAGCTTGAGACTCAGGTAACTGAAATAAATGATGCCAAGGATAGACTGGCCAAGCTAGAGACCAGTTATGATAAATAAAAGATGACAGTAGCAGAGAAACAAATAGAAATAAAGGCCTTAGAGGCCAAAGTAAAAACTCTGGAAAATGATTTGCTCCTAGGTAAAACCCTAGCAGAAATAAAGAAGATAATTTGGGCCAAAATTGGCCAATCAATATAGGACCAATGGAGGTCAATTCAGGAAATTTATGAGCAGGTTGAGCTGATAGGTATGGCTCATGTGGAAATCCAAAGAGCCAGAACAGCACTATGAATAATGCCCAAACAGGCCACCAAAATGATACATTTCCTCAATAACCGCACTAGAGAGGAACTGGCAGCTCTAGAGATAAGCAGCAGAACAGATACAATCCTGACAGCTAAAAAGGTACTGACCTTGAGGAATTTTACTCAAACTTTGGAGAGAAAATGTCAGGAAATGAAAGTAGAGATTGATGAATTCAGGGCAAAGATGACCATATTACAGGATAAAGGACTTCCAAGCCTAGTGACTGGCACATGACAGCTGCTGTCATATAATCAGTATATGACAAGCATCAACAATTATGTTGAAAATCAGATAATAGCATCTAGCAGCTCCACAGAAGAAGCAGGGCCTCCCTCTGGGTAGTCTCTGTATGACAAGTTGGAAAATATGTTCTTTATTGAACATGAGATAAATCATCTGTTTGAGGTGCCTCCAAACTTCTACAGATATACAGAGGCAAATGAAACACTGGTGAAAATAAGGAGGCATCAGCTACCTCCAGCTGATTGGTGGCAGGCAATGCTGGAAATTCTTCCCAGATAATGCCACTATGTTATTTCCTTTTTTGAAGAAAAATCATGTTTTCAGTCATGGTACAGGTCAGCAGAAAGATCAGCACATAGGTATCACAGGGAGCATCCGTACAAGTGAATCACCAACGCACCCAGACAGCAGGCTCAATTAACGGAGAGTTAAAGGCACAGCTACAACCCACTTTTCTGAGCCATAAAGTCAAAAGTTGTCTGACAGAAAGATAGCGGCCATCTCAGCATTAAATGCTATAGTTATGTTTTCATTTACTTTTGTAAGAGAGTTGGTGGTGCAATTTATTGCACAATAACTCTCTATTGAGATATTTTGTACCCTATTTTGTATATATATCCCCTCGGATAACGTATTGAGGGTGGGTTGTAGTGAAATTCTTTCTGAAGAGATCTATTGTATTTTTGAGACATTTTGATAATACAAATTGCTGGTGGAGATTTAAGGTTCCTATGCTGTCTGAAGATGGAAATGAATAGCTTTGTTTTGTTGCAGAATTCCTGTGTCATTTGCTGGAGCAATAAGTTTCTCTGAACTGTGTATGTGTTTTTTCTGTGTTTTCCGTAATTCTTATGTTTTCATAATCCTAGTAAATAGAGAAAAAAATAGCCCAGGATTTGTTTTTGAACACCCTATGCTCAATCTCTATTTCTAAATATGTTTTCCTCTGAATTAGCCATGGATATGAATTCTTGATTGCTCATGTCTAAACTAATTCTGTCATGGTGAATATTGTTTAAGAATTCTTAACTGCTCTTAAGCAATACTTTCATTTTTCTTTGTTAGCATAGTGAAAGATTCTTAACTGCCTTTCACTCACTAATTCCATAAATTCATTAAAAAATCTGGTAAATTGCTTCACATATGCCTATCTGGCTCTGCAGCAACACTCTGCCTCCATAAATCTACTTCAGCAACACAAATATCTCAACTCCATTGCCCAATGGACCAAACTATTCTATAATCTATATTTCAGTTCTGTCTGAATTCACCAACCCACCAAATTCAAACAAAATAGTACACTATAACTAGCCTAAAAACATTCATCAAACAAAGCTAAATTATAAAGAGAGAGCCCTCTCTGGTTGCAGGTAGGCTAGGACCTGTAGCTAAAAGATTGGTCAGTGGTTACCTCGGCCATATTCCCTTTAGGAAGCAAGGAACAACCTGAGTGTTAACAAGGACTACGGCCAGTTGAGCTAAGGAGATCTCTTTTATAGTTGTGTTGCACATAGGTAAGGCTCTCGTCCTAGATTCATGGATGTGTGGAGTTATACATGCACATTATGTGCACTATCATCCTATTGACAACTTATGTCTAGCCATCAGTTTGGCGATTGAATATAGTCGACTTGGTGAGTTGTGTGTCGAAGCATGTCCAAAGGCTTGACCAGAATGTGCTTAGGAACCTATTATCTTGATATTATATAATGGTTAGCGGGATCCAAAAATGTACCCACACCTGTTCAAATAAGAGTTTAGCACTTTTCTTTGTTGTGATAGTATTATTGTAAGCTACCAACATAGCTATCTTAGAAAATTTGTCCACGGCCACAAATAGACAGTCATTACCATGCTTGGTAGAAGGGATGTCAGATAGATTGCCCATGGAGATGGATTCCCAGGGCTGGATGGGATTAGGAAGAGGAGTGCACAGGCCTTGCTTCTTGATGGTTGGCTTGGCAATCACACAGATAATGCAGGACCAGATATATTTTCCAACATCCTGTCAGAGTTTTGGCTAATAAAAATCCATAGTTTTCTCCACACCAAAGTGTCATGCGACCCGACTGTAGTGTGCCTCCCAAATCAGCGTGGAATGCTCACTTGAAGGAACACAAAGGCGGCCCAAGTAGCATAATAATGCATCGTGGAGGTGGAAATTAGGAACTTGTTTACCATCCAGTAGCATCTAGTATGTAGTGGAAAACTCTGGATCAGATACATATCATAGAAATAGCAAAAGTAGATTCACATTACAAAGTTTTTGGATTACATCACTTGAAGAAATTCCCAGTGATCTTACTTGATTCACTTATAATAGGGTTATAATGACAATAACATCATTAACCAGGTTTGTAGAGGTTACTATTATTTATATAGTTTACATTATACATTTCGATGTCCAAAGGGACCATTTCCATAGATATAAATTAAACAACAAATAAGTGATATGAGAGGATCCTTAACAATTTTTAGAATAGGTACAATTTCTTCTAATTCGGAGTTAGGTAACCACATATAAGCTTGGCAATTCTATTGTACGGGTCCATGAATGTGGCAACCCACCTTAACCTTATCCATGATTTACCGCTAAGATAAAATCTCCTCTACGCCTTCCTTGGTAATCATTAACTCATTTGAATAGGAGAGAGAGCTTCTCAAAGGTGTCAAGAACAAAACCCATGTTTCTATTTTCATTCTGTGGGCACACAATCATGATAACCATGGAATCAAGTTCCAGAAACCTGTGTGAGTTATGGGACTTATCTTCACAAACCATCATTAGTGACAAATTTAGAGATTAAGCTTCCTTTAATGCATTAAAATAATAAAGATTTTGATAAACAACAACGATTCACCTCATAGTCCTTGTTTCCATCATTTCCTAATATTATAGACTAAGATTCCTTTAATGCATTAAAACATTGAATGTTTTGATAAACAACAACAATTCACTTCATGGTCCTTGTTTACATCATTTCCCTTTGAATAATGAAAAAAGGAGAGTTATATTTATGAAAATATAGATTTTATAAGGGTGAAAAAGGGTTGAATGATAACAAGGATAACATCAATTCATAGCCCTAAAAATTGGGTGTGTTACAAATTGTAATTATATCCTTGGTTATAGCACTCAAGGTTGTATCAGCGTAGAGTAAAAATGATAAATACAACATTATTATAATTTTGTTTAAAGAGAAATATAATATCTTAACTTACCTTTTCCTCATAGATAGAGATAGATGAACATCTTGGCATATTCACCACAATACCATGAATCGAAGACTCGTGAAAGAGGAGAAGTTAAGACTCCTCTAGACATGGTAGAGACTAAGTGAAATTTAAAAATGGAACTTTAGAGTTACAAAGCGTATAGTGAAAATATTATTAAAGATAATGTTTCCTTATTCCAAAGCTTGACTGAAATGCAAAAAAGCATGGATCAGTACAAGTATCAAGTAATTCTAATAAAAACCCTTCAATGAAGAGATCTCATAGTGATAGGGCTTAAGTCCTTAGTGATGATACTAATACATCATCAAATTCTTCAAGCATGAGCAACTATTTCAAATGAACCTACTAGCAATGAGTATAAATATTCTTCTAAGCATAAGAATAAAATTAAATTTTCTAAATGTCCCTTACAAGGGGAGTTGTGGAAGATCAAACCACCAAACTTTAATGGTGAGGTGAAATCCGGTGAGGAAGATGAAGCATAGATTTTTTGAACGAAGAAATATTTACAGACACACAACTATATTGGAAACATGCGAGCTGTAGTGGATATACAACATGAATAATAGAGAATCCCTTTAATTAATACTCAAGAATTTGAATAAGATCGGTGAAAATAAAATTACTTAACGGTAGTTTAAAAAGTATTTTCATCATAAATATCTTTTGAAGATTTATTATGATGGAAAGATTAAGAAATTTCATGAAATTAAGTTAGGTCAATAAACCATGAAATATGATGCAAGAAAGTTCTTGGAAACGTTAATATATGTTCCAAATATCAAATATAGAAAAGTGAGAATTCAATGCATTCTGAGTGGATTTCCTCAAAATTATAAGGACATAATTGAATTTTATGAGACAAATACTCTTTATGAGATGATAAAAATGGATAAGTAATGTTATCAACAAAGCAATAATAAGCAAGACTTTAGTAGGTTGTGGAAATAAAAGGAAAGGGATAAGTTTCAATAAAGGAAGAAAGGATTTAAGCCTCTATAGCTTATGAATCAATCAAGAAGATTTAAATAAAATTACACAACATGAAGTATCTTCCAACAAAATTTTCCAACTCAAGTTGGAGTCAAACCAATAGAGTCAATGGCTTGGGATCCAAGGTACCTTAGAAAGGGCCTCTAAGGTCTTGGTGAGTGGAGAAAATCATATTCTTGGGGACTTCCCTCATAGGCAAGAAAATTCTAAGCTTACTTACAATGTACAAGAAACTAAAACAATGAACGGTGTGGCGAGTAATGTTCCAAAAACATATATTACATTAGAGGATAGAAAAGAGAAACATTAAGCTTCAATGGCGAATGTTGATGAAATATTTCCAAACAAGTTGTTACTATTTTCATTGACCTAAGATCTAGTCATAAATAAATTTCACCCAAAATTGTTGAATAATGCTCTCTTCAAAAGTGGAAACATAAAAAAAATGTTGGTTATATCCAGTTAGCAACAAGAGTAAAGAATAGGGTTAGTTAAATTATGAAATATTTCTTAGTGATATTGAATGGAATAATCACAAGGATGAATTTAAATACTTCACCTTTGGTTCCATATGATGTCTTAATTGGCATGGATTGGTTAGCAACCCATAAGGTAATATTAAATTGTTATAATAAATACTTTCGAGTGTATAGATGAGGAAGGGAATCCAATCCTAGTGAATGGTACACAAAGATGCACTTCATTGAGACAAATTTTACCTTTACAATTGGAAAAAATGTTTCAGAGAAGGTTGTTAATTATATGAAACTCATATAAATCTAGTAGAATAAAAAGAGTCAAACATTGAATACTATCCAATACTTTAAAAATTTAAGTGTAGTACCATGTCCTAGATGGACTTAAGATAGGAGATTTGAGTTTTACTTTGACTTCTAAGACAGATATTGTGACACACATTATTCTTTGATGGTATCAGACACTTATGATGTAGTTATTATTTTATGTGATGATAACTCATGATGTGCTTGTTTTGATTATCAATATATAATATGTTGATGATTATGATCATAATGTGATATTGATGATTTTGATGTTGCTTACCATGCATATATTGTGATGGCTAATCATTATGACCACATTTTACAAACAATTTTTTTTGCATGGCAAGATACCACGATAACACATACATGCGTGATTAGGTAGTTATTCTGATTTGGTTATTAAGTACAACTAATATTGAAATTTGAATATATGCTTGATATATTGTTACAAAATTTGAATCAATGTTAGTGATTGCATGCACCAATTACATGGGTTATAGGGTTGTATAGAGCATATTGGATCTTCCTTGGAGGGGTGGGATAATGTCCCTAATCCGAGCCACTAGAACTCCAACTATGTCTTATGTTGGAAAGTGTTAGGAATTTTCACCTTGAAGTTGCATGATTTCACAAGGGTTTAACTACATATTTGATCACTAATGACATAATTTCACTAAAGGGAACACATTAAGGTAGATAGATTAACACTCAGTCATCATTAGTTTCACAAAGAAGGGTGGCCCTGGAGTTAATGTTTGTCTCCATCACCATGCATATATTCCCCTCAAATAGTCATAGATACTTGAAGGGAAAGTGTTGTGGTACCATTGGAACTTTGTGATAAGTTCTTGAAGGGTACAGTCAACTTCGCACTATTGGTATCAAAAAACAAAAAAAGGTAATTGGAATTCAAGTTAATGGATTAAACACTTAAGTTAAGGAGGATAATAAAAATGGGATTCAAAGTAAAATTTGGTTTAAAGTTCTAGATAACTTACAAAAAAAAGAATATGGTAGTACACTAAAAAACAAGCTTAAGAAAATAAAATGGAATCAAAGTTAGTGAATTGAATACTCTCGATATCATAAAACATGTAGGGAGGATATTCTATTTAAGTAAACTAGCAATAAAATGTTGATTAAATACAAGCACTCAACCAGGGGGGTTTGTACATGAATTAAAAAGAATCAAATTAAAAATTGAGAAAAATGATATTTATGAGAACTCTTTATGTGGAAGAATCATAGAATTGGGATCTCAGACTAAAATTTGAAATTGAGAAAAAATTTGGGGAGGTTAGATATATAAATCTAACACCCAATAGTTAACACAAGTAAAAGAAGCACATGAGCACCAAAATCTACAATGAGATCAATGGAAAAATAAGAGAGGAATTAGGAAATATGTTTTGGGGTTAGGGAAATTAGTCTTTTAAAGAAGTTTAAAAAATTAAATTCATGAGAGTATTTATAAAATGTTGACACGTGGATAGGTGAATAAAAACAATATTGGAATTTAGGAAATTGATGATTTTGCATGAGAAAACAAGTGGAAATAGTGAAAACTTCTAAAAAAGAAGACTAAGCTATGGGAGACTCACCTTTTATGCATCCTAATGTTGCATGGTTGTCCTAATGAAAAATTACCATTGAATGATTATATCATCTTTGTTGTGAGTTTTGGATGCGGAGATTTTATTGAGTTGGAACCTTTTGAACTTCAAAAGGTCTTCTCCATACTAATAGAGTATATATTCCTCTTACATCCCATTATAACTCAGGGGTCCATAGGGAAGAAGAGTGCCCAAATATCAGGTAAAGATATTATCAATAGTCAAGCAGTTTTTAGTCATGTATGTAGGAGGATATCACCAAATATAAGGGCATGAAGGTTGTAAGGAATGTCAGTTGTACAAGAACCCCGAATTTTTTGTTATTTTGTGTTTGGTACCATTAATTATTTACATTTGCAATCATTATTGTTATTTTTGTATGTATTATTCCTATATTTAGCTAGTAATAAACAATTGAATATATAGAATTAATGTATTGATGTCGAAAAATAAAAATTTCATTTTGTCTTATTTAAAAACTTGTATTTTAGAGTTGATAAAAAAGAAGGGAGAGGGGGGCCTTAATATGCAAATAACAGTTAATTGAATGAATTTTTATTGTGTCAGCTATAACTATTAAACACACATGAAAATGATAGACAATATATGAAAGATAAGACATTGAATGCATTATATTCACAATGATATACATATTAATACATTTTCCATGACCATTTGATTCATCTTCCAAGGTATCTTGGACTCCAATGTGATCTGGATTTATGAAGGAAGAAAAAGAAATATAGATATAAATAGGAACATGGAGCTATAGTGAAAACAGAACTTCAATTCATTAATAACAAAGTACTGAAAATCGTTTACATGTAGAATGGAAATAAACTATCTTGGGTGATCGTAGCTTATCTCTAAGAAGTGATGTGGCAGCTACATGCCTTATGAACTGTGTTACAATGAGGCTTAGAGGCCTTTCTATTATTGATAAATAAGGGAAAACCATAAACATCCAAAAACCTAACCCTAGAGATGAAGCACCAAAAGTATTTGGGTCTCGTTGGGGTTAGTTGGTACATCAACTTCCCAGGATCGTAAATTTGGCATATGATCTTCACTTGACATGCACGACAGCTTGTTAGAAATATCTATTTGAGGAAAATAGCTTTCAACTATAGACCACTACTTATGCAAATAGGTCTACCATTTTTCCAAAAAAAAATGGCATTTAGGGCCTCAAAGAGCTTCGGAAGTTTAGGACCCAAAAAAAGGCCAAAAATAGTAAAAAATTTTATAAATAAGGAAACTGAAAGAAGCAATGGTGATGGTTCATGTGGAATAGGCAGGTGGCGACCACTATCCACCTAGATCAATTCTCACCCCTTAGGAATTAATGGTCCCCACTGTGTTGAGTGTGTCCATGAGATGGGGAAAATTTTGTTGAACTTGGTCCCTAGTGAGCCACTTACCTTGGCATAGGAGTTGGCCAAATTTGACAACCCGATAAAGTTTAGATCTTCTATTGGAGATTTTTCTTGATATGTGTGTCCATGATCTGATCAAGTGTGGCCTATTCCATGCAATCTAGGTTGAGCTCTATTGGTGTTAGATGTTCTGTAATGTCTGATGTGTCCCGCAATGGTGGAAAGTATGGTTGAAGGCAGTCCACATTGAACATTAGGTGTAGGCCAAGGAACAGGGGAATGTTGAGCTCGAAAACATTGTCTCCCAAGGCCTTGGTGATGGTGTAAGGCCCGTATCATAGTGGTCAAAGCTTCTAATCGTCTCTAGCAAGACATTCTTTCTGCAAATGCAACCAAACTTTGTCAGGCACCTGAAATTTATGTGGCGCCCGATGTTTATCATGTCACTATGTGTACTTGGCATTGGACTTATCCAAGGTTTCATGCAACCGCTAGAGGATGTAGTGGATGCATTCGATAAACCTAGTTACTTTATGAGCCTCGGATTTTACATGTGTCGATTTTGTTAGTGTAGTCACATGAGTCATGGTAAAATTAATTGAACAAAATGGTTGAAATCTCATACTCACTTGAAAGGGACTATGGCCAATCAAACTATAGAGATCTATGTTATAGTTATGTTTCATATAAAGAAGTCTCTCATCCTAGGTTCATGTATTCTTGGATTTTATCATGCGTAGTATGTGCACTATCATTGTCTTAATGAATTTTGTTTGACCAACAATTTGGGGATGGAATGCATTTGACTTGCTGAGCTTGGTGTCCAATAACTTCTAGAGGCTCAACTAATATGTGCTCAGGAACCTGTTATCCCGATATGATATGATGGTTTGTGTGTTGAATTTCCATGACCTTGGGTCTAGGATAGAATCTTATAATCTCTTATGCTACCAAACCAAGAATCTCAATAGAACTACTTTGCACAGTGGAACAATATAAAGCAGTAAATCACACGTGCACAAGTATAGACAACTTTTCACAAAATATTGTAAAAATATGTACAAAAACCCAATATTTGTTATATAGAACCAACTGAATAATGCAACATTATAGGGCTCACATACAAGGGATACAAGATACACTAACAATCTCACTACAATCTCTATGTCGTATCTCGTCCTATTGGTCCTTCACTCTCGTTCTTCTCTCTAGCTACCCCTTAGTCCATCAAAGCACAACACATAGATTCTCCAGGAGGTCTTCCACCTATCACAGTTATAATTCACTTTTGCTACAATGAACATGGGTTGATCTAATCAGCTCTTCTAGGTTGGTCAATTCCTAAGCTCCAATATTCCAATCTAGTTGTCATTTTTTTCCAACAAAGTGTTGCACATTACGCTCAATCCTTCACCCAACCTTCAATTGTCAAGCTCTCAGTATGACTGCTTGTCAAGGGCTACTTTCGACCATCAAAACGTTGCCCTCCACAAGTCCAATGGTGCCCAATACACTCACTGTAAGATCTGCTCCTAGGATAGGCTGACATCTACCAAGAAATTCTTTCCAATTCGATCCCACGGGCTGCTACAAATTCTTTCCAATCACTAATCCTCACTGTGGAAATTGCCCACTATTTAGGGATTCTAACCAACACCTTAGCCCTCTCTCCTTGGCTTCCATAGGTTGCACTAAACCCTTGATCCAAACTAGCATAAAAACTAACTCAACATATTAAAACATACCTCTGCATTCATCTTGGACTGAGGATTTTACTGTTGTAATTTTTTTGTCTTGGTTAGGGCATGACTGTGACCCACGTCATCTCTACAACCCACCTTCACATTCCCTTTTCTACTATGACTAGGGCCCTTCAATTCCTCCTCTTCCTTGATATTTTTCAAGGCTAATAACCAGCTTCAAACCACCCTCACTTTACATTTGTTTAAGACTGCAACCTACTTCTTCTGTTCTCTAGGGTTGCGCCCTTATGAACAAGGACATAACTCCCTTTTAACCACACCAAAACACATCAAATTCTATCTAAGTAATGTGGAATCTTTCTGATCCTCTTTACGACCTATAAAAGCTACCCAAACACTTGAAATCTACCCAACATATCACACATACCTTGCGGTTGTCCTTCTACAGTAACTCGGCCTCCAAACAAACTTCAAAAACCTTTGTTTTGTCCTCTCCTAGAGCTCGAACTCCACATGGATATAACTCTATGATTTGATGCATAATGGATGCTCTAAATGAGCCTCACACACCTTCTATTTATTCACTTTAGAAGGGCTCCACTGAATTATTGAAGAGACACATATTTTGGACATTTCCACTTCAAGCCTACCTAACTTGAGTGCCCAAACATTCATTGTCAACTAAAAAATTAATAACACATCAAGGACATCTCAGAATTCAACGATTCTTGAAGTGGTTTATTCTCCTCGCCATCCTCTATCATCTCCATCCATCTCATGTCCAAAATGCTCCATGGTTTTGGCCCAAATCTTGATGGGTGAAAAACCCCAACCTTGGGTTTCAAGCCTACTAGAGCTTGGAGTACAATCTACTCAAAAATCAACACTCCCTCTTAGTGAGGGAGGTAATTCCAAGACTAGGAAGCAACTCATCATCATCATCACTACTTGTAATACTCGCCCAACTCCTGGCACTTGCCACTACAATGATCCCTATACTATGAACTATGTCTCCCTCAAAAGTGTCACTATCATTGGATGCCTCTTGCTTCTTCTTCTTCTCTTGGAATATATTCCACTATCTCTGTGATTCCTTCTTGGCAGTTGTAGGAGCACCCTTTCTCCCCACTAAACACATGCTCTTCTTGGGATCCAAAGTATCCCTTTGAATCTGCAAACTCCCACTAGAAATTGACTACATATGAGCCTTTGGAATCTAGAACTTATTCTCTGGAACTTGTACCTTCCCCTCTGAAGCACGCCTAGACCTGCTTCTATGGAACCTGCTCCTTCTTCCCATGATCCATACGCTTACTCGTCAACCTGTATAAATCATGCTCTCTAACTCCAAGCACAATACCCGTGGAGCTAGAGCCTCTGGGCCTAATTCTTACCTTCCCATCCTAGAAAAAGACCTCAAAACCCTTCTTCTCGATCATCGAGACATATATCACGCTATATCTAACTCATGGTACAAACAGGACATCCTAGACCTGCATCACCCATCCTAACTCCATCCTAAATGGCACAACTCACAATCCTTAGATCTCTTTCTGACTCTTGTTTCCCAACACCATGTACAACTTTGAGTCCCATTCACCTATAGTCTTGAAAAGCTCCTATTCCCATGCCATATGCTTTGACACACCACTATCCACATACCATCTAACCTCATAGATATTACCCTATGATAAATGAGAGATCATAACAAATTCCATCTCCTCCAACCTCCTATTGAGAGAATCTATCTCAACATAAGTGGAAACATGGGTGACCTTCTTTCCTTTCTTCTTCTTGTCATCTCCCTTCTTCTTCATCGGACATCTAAAAAAAAAATGACCCATATCGCCACAGTTGAAACACTTGACTTTACTCAAGTCCTTCTTCTACTTACCCTTCATTCGTGCTGCAAGTGTCATGTCATCATTTGAATCCCTCTTCTTTGAATGAATATCCTCATCTCTTAACTCCTCCTCAATGAATTTTTCCCACATCCTATTCCAATTAGGAAATTTCTCTCTGGAAATGATCCACTTGATGATGGGCTTCCATTCCTCGGTGAACCCTTTCAAATAAATCCTCACCATATCAAAATTTGAAATAGTCAAACCGACGGCAACAATCTCATCTTTGACCTAATACAATCTCATCAAATACGAAGTAACTCCTTCACACTGTATCATCTTGGTGGACTTAAACTTATCCTCCAATACCAGTGCCTAGTTCTTGTTCTTACTCTGGAACAAATTCTTAACACCCATCCACATATCATATGCATTATTCTTCCCGAACAAATGAGGTATTAGGGGATCCTTCACACCATCGAGGATGATCAATCTCACCCTCGTATATAAATCCTCAAACACTTCAAGCTCCTTTGGTTCAGTTGGTTTCTTGATGGATTTATCGGTGAACTCCCAGATCATATTGACCTACAAGACCAACTTGATCATTTCCTTCCATGGACTATAGTTGGACAACCCCTCCAACTTGTCCCCATACCAGAGATCAGGTTGTAACTTTGACATTGTCACCTAACTGTGACCATCTCCCTCTTAAGTTGTACTACGTTGTGCACTCTGATGATTCACTACCCTTCAAAGTAGCTCAAACACCCTGTAATACCATGTTGAATCTCTGCAATCTTAGGTCTAAGATAGAATCTTAGAATCTCTTACGCTACCAAACCAAGAATCGCAACAGAAATAATTTTCATAGGGGAACCATATAAAACAGTAAATCACACATGCACAAGTATAGATAATTTTTTACAAAATATTGTACAAATATGTACAACGACCCAATATTCGTTATATTAAACCAACTAAGTAATACAACAGTATATGTTGGACCTCCAAAATGCCATCGACTTTCATCTTCATTTCCATCATTTTACCCTCATTATGTAATTCTGTAGCCCCATAACCTTACATCAAGTAACCATTTTCATAATCATATCGGTTTATCATTATTATTTTCCAAGCCATTGGATTTAAGTATTTTAAGTGAATTTGTGATTAAATATTAAGAAATTAACATGTTTTCATATATATCTAAAATTGTTATGAGTTTTGCAATATTGTAGGCCTACTTGGAGAGTTTAGAAGGGTCCTATTTGGCCACCCAACCACAAATTCGAATTTCAAATTCCAACTCATAAATATTTGTGGGATAATTATAGAAGATGTGGATCATTAACCATGCATATTCAAAGGAGAAGAATCATGGATGAGATAATTTATAGAGGATTTGCATCTTACATTTTTAGTTTATTGGTTCTAACCACAAGAGATAAATGTGGAATGTGAAGCAGAGGGCTGGTCAATGTACCACTTCACAACATCTCTAATGAGCATGTGTTGGAACAACTGAAGACAAATGGAGTCATCAGTGATGGAATTAGACAAACACCAAATATGGAAGGAGCAAACGTGATTGGTAGGTTCCTCTCCAAAGTTACGCTCAAACATGGGAATGTCTGAGGGAATCTTAGTCGGCATAACTTGCCAACAAGCATTGTGGTGTATAGGGTCGTTAATCAACTGGCTAAAATTTGGGAGACTTAACCTAGCCATGAAAGGTAGAAATGGAGTTGTCAGAATGGTTCCTTTAATGGTTCTGCTAGATGTGACGATTGGAGTAGAATTGGAGCCAAAACCAAGTTGATTTCCTACACCAGCAATGGATCCTGACATGATGACGGTATGCGATGAAGAAGGCTCAGAATCAGAGGAGGAATCAAATGAACCAGAAGAAGAGTCAGTATGGGGAGTCGGGAGAGGATAAACTCGAACCTTGTTGGGAGGAGTAATACGGCCAAGAGGAAACTGGGGATGAAGGCCTAGGAGTCTCTGTGACAAATGCCTTGGTGGCACAATGGTTGTAAGATACAAGTGACACGGAAATGGTGAAGGGAGATAAAAAAAATGTCTTTGTCTCTTTGTGGGGAGATAAATTAATTAACTATTGACTTGGTGGTGTAAACCACGTGCCCTTTGCTTAAAGTGTGCTTGTGTGTGTAAGTGTGTTTATTAATTAAGCCCAGATCGTGTTTGAAAAACAAAAAAGATTATTGAAATAAATTGAAATTAGAAACAGAAAATTAACAACGAATCAACTATCTAAAACCCCACCCAAAATGGGTTTGCGAACACTATGTTGGCTGGTGGTAAAAAAACAAAAAAACAAAACAAAACAAAACACAAAAAAAACAAAACAAACAAACAAACAAACAAACAAACAAATAAACAAAAACAAACAAACAAACAAAAACAAACAAACAAACAAACAAAACAAACAAACAAAAAACAAAACAAAACAAAACAAACAAACAAAAACAAAAAAACAAAACAAAACGAACAAAACAAAAACAAAACAAAAAAAGCCAATAGATCTAAGAATCGGTGTGACTGGGATCAAATGACACGATGATGTTGGAAAGCGGTGTAGCAACAAAAACAAAACGGTGAGGAAAATTGTTGCAAAAGATAGGGAGATGGGTGTCAAAACTAGGGCAAGCAGTGGTACCCTAAGGAAAATTATAAAACAAGGTTCAAGAAGGGACTTTGGATGGAAAGAACATATCTTTTAAGATCTGAAGAAGGAAGGTACAAATCTGGAAAATATGGCTAAAAGTTCTACAAAAACTCAGACTTCTTACTCGGCTAAACTCCTCCTATAAAGGTGGAAGCGTACTAGAAGCCCTAAAGGGCTAAATTCCACTTCGACAAGTGAAATAGAATAGATCAAGGCCTAAGAAAGCTAAGATAATTGTCAACCAACACAACAAACTGCTCTTGGAAAAACCTAGAAAAAAGACCAGAAAATTTCCCAGAAACACTAAAATCGCAGGTACTGACGTGATTCCTAGGATATCGTAGTTTTTGGGCCATAAAGTCAGCTTTGGACCTCCATATTGCAGGTTTCAGGCAGAAAAGTGTGATTTCTTCTCCTCATTTCTTGGGCAGAAAGTCTCAGAAAAATTTGTTGTCTCTGTCACGGCTAGATCCTGTCACTTATGGAAATAACCAAAAAACTTGCAGTAGTTAGAAATTTGAATGATATAGGGTTAGAATGCTAGTAAATAACATTAATAGATTGAAAAAAGAAAAACCCTAAGATGAAAACTGAAGATCACCCATATTTCTGAATCAGAATTAAAAACACAGCGAAGTCGTCATCTGTTAGATGACAAATGTGTAGCTAAATCCCTAGCGGAGTCACCATCTGTTGGGGTTTTTTCTTATCGAGAGTGTACGAAAGGAAATCACTTTAGACTATGGATGAAAAATAGCCTCAACAATAAAAATGGTTATTAAACATAATAAATATGTAGCAAATGATAGAAACAAAACCTGCCAAAGCCCTTATCTATGCAACATAAATAGTTAAATAGCAGAATGGAATAAGAAAATAACGTTACTAGTCCCCCTCTATGGGATGGGTTCATGTGTATCCTCAATGTATTCAGCTTTTGTAGAGTCTCTCTCCTTTATAATGTGTAAAACCCAACAAGCAATGTTTGAGCTCAATGAGAACTCAAATGAAAAACAAGATGGTGTGCAACAATGATAATAATCAGAGCTACAACTGTGAAAATGATCAAAAGTGAGGAATGAATGTAAAACCCTTCTATTTATAACAAAATATTAGGTTATTCTCGAATAATGGGAAATAATAAAATATTATTAACCAAATTCTAGAATTAACCATTTGGAATTTTTATTATATTTGGTTGGAGGGAAAAAAGTATTTAAATTGGTTAAATACTTTTATTTAGAAAAAAAATAAATAAATAAATGATTTATTTATCATCTCAAGAAATATGGTTAAGGAATAATAAACAAATAATGATTTATTTAAGTATTCCTAGGGGTTTTAGTCAAACTTGACAAGGAATAATAACTAATTAGTGATTAATTAATTATTCCTAAAGAAAAATAAGATAATTAATGATTTATCTATTTATCTATTTATTTCTCATAACTGGTACAAATATGACAAGGAATATTAGTTAAACAATGGTTTAATTAATTATTCCTAGAATATAATTAAATAAATAGTGATTTATTTAATTATTCTTCATGGATTTAATCAAAAATGACTTAACAATTGTCGTTTATTAAGTAATTTCTTATAGTGAAAGCAATTTTACTATTGTAAAATTGGCCTTACATAATGTATTTCGATCCATCTAGTAAATCATGGCTAGATGATCAATTTTTGGCAATAACAGAAGCCACCATAGTCTTTCCCAGCCTGCATCCACAAAGATATGAACAATTAGAACAAATAAAAAGTGATGTGAAACAAAAAATAAAGAAACTTGAATTTTTTCACATAGGAAGGAAGGTCTTGCCTATGGACAGAAAGACGTGTCACAACAATTACTTTTACCCAATGCACATGCTTACCTCTTTGATGGATATCACTTTTCAACAAACCTTGAAATCCTCTTGCAGGTGTGTTCTCATCTACACCGAACTTCTTAGCAAGTGCGAGGAAGGATTGAAACTTGTTGCCTGCAACAGAGATTTCCAAGCAAGATTGTTCCATCCATTTAGTGATCATATCATAAAATTCATGATGGTTGTCTTGAAAGCATTGTGATCTCTAAAAAATTAAATTTTTTATTCAAGAAGCAGGATCATGATGGGAACCTTGTAAATAAAAATAGATCTGATCATCCTCAGCGATCATGCCAAGACAACAAGGACCTACCATAACCACTAGCAAAGGCTAAAGTTCCTCACCTACTTGATGGAAATCTGAAGAGAGATATGTTAAGCAATGAAGATCAGAGAGTGCAAAGCAACTTTCATCGGATGTGCTAATGGGAAACTGATAAGCCAAATGACAATTACCCAAGATAGAGCAATGATTCGATGATCTAGTTGGGATGTCAGATTCATGGTTTGCAACGAACAAAGAAAAATCCATTTGAACAATCTTGTGACAACTTTGAATAATGGAACCAAGTGTGTTGTGAGCTGGATATGACAGATAGATTTGTAGTTCAAAGTTCGCAAGAAAGTCGATGAGTTGACAATGAAGGGGGAAATTAGATAAGTATGATTGTGGGTAAAGATAGTCTTTGAGATGATTAACTTCACAATTCCATGACTTTATGATAGATGAACATTCCTAACCCGATTTTGACATAAGAGATTTGAAAGAAGACGAATGAGCTATAACAGATTCATGAATTCGGCCAAACGTGAAATTTTAAAATTTTGAAAGATCACACCCGGAATACCAAACATTACTTACATGGGGATCCACATAGAATGAAACCATGCAAATAAACATATTGTGCGTGAGAAACTAGATCTGATTTGATTCAGGGGGCTTACCAAAGTTGCGAAGTCTTGACATAACCGTCAATGGACGTTGAAGTGCCTCGACTCCCTGGCATGTCCTGGAAATTTCTAGAATTATAGAATCACACTTTTAAACTTAAACCAAATCATACATGGCTTGGGGGTGGTTGTTGTTGCTAATTTCAAAATTTCTCTCCGGATGGCAACCATCTTTGTCACAAATTTCACTATATTTTTCAGCTTCAACGACAATCAGATTACTCAATTGAAGAGGATCTTCTGATGGTATGTCCAAAGATAAATGAATTGGTGATATCGCATGAGCAAGCTGATTTGACAAGTTGTCTTCGTGCAAAAGAAGGATGATGGGGAATGGGTAGGACACCCTATGATTAGATTGTTTTCAATTTTATCATTGATAGCCTCATTGCCTTGTGTCAATTGAGGAGATAACTCATCGAATGAAGAAGCAAGAGAACATGGAGTATCTCTACTGCATGTAGATGTGTTGTAAATGATAGGACACAAGGGAATGTGAAGTGGAGAGGAAGTTTCGATATGGACGTCTTCTTTGACCGGAGCGCATTCTATATATAAGTTAGAGTCTTCATGAGAAAACAAAAAATCATGTGATCTGCTTGGGCGTTTGTCACGACATATGGAATCATGTGAGTGATGACTACCCAAGACTATGAGTTGATCAAAAGAATTGATTGTACAGGATGTTCCACCGAGATAAGAAGGTTGAGAATCATTCAAGAATGTAAACTCATTGTTTTGATGTGGACAATTTTGAAACAAATATGGAAGATTGATAGTGCCCTCACCTTTCTTCTCTTCTTCATGTGTAATGTGACTGACTGCCTTACGTCTGATTGCAATTTGAGCCAACAGCTTGAGAATCAAGAGAATGTGAAAAACTGGCTAGTGAAATAGATTGATCAAGCGAGTCATAGTACAAGGATTCATGGCTTGTATATGATAGAGGATGGCAAAGATGTAGATCAGATTCGAGACTTGAGTTATGAATGGTGACATCCTCTTGCAGAATGGAGGAGTGAGTCTTCGTTGTAGGCTTCTTGCGCCATTCTAGAATTTCCTCCATTGAAGCAGGAGATGAATGAGAATATCAGCGAGGGACATGCTGCACAGATTTCTTGACTTTATGATCACAACAAGGGGGTACCCACATCGTGGCTAGAAACGGAGGAGGACAAGGAACAAATGGGGTATTGGGCTCCACCTCTGCATTCTGAGGTGCCTCATGATGTGCAAGAGTTGGGGAGGAAGGGAAATTGGGAGGTTCACCATATTGGGAGACATCAACCAAGCATTTAAACTCTTGTCTCAAGAAATATGAGTTCAAATTTTTGTCAAGAAATTTCACAATAGAGATGAAGGAACCAATCAAAAAAGTCCTCAATTAATTCATCAGGCTTCATTCTTAAACAATGGATTCTTTCACAGACATCTTGGTGGTTATACTTATCAAAATATTTATATAACCTCCTTCCATGCTAACCGGATGAACGGATGGAAGCAATGGGTAATGTATGACACCATTGTTTAACATTACCTTCGAATCTGAGGGTTAATAATCTAGCCATGACATCTTCAGAACCTGCTTTGTGACAAAAATAGAGATGGATAACTTCAAATACATGTTCACGAAAAGTTGATTCCCCCTCACCATCAAACTTAACTTCCGACAGGCCATGAATAACTTCTATAGGGATGGTACAATTAAGCTCTTTAGAAAAACATCTCGGCATTATGATTTCAGGAAGAGCCATTTTAAATAAGATATTCAAACCAGACTCTACGGGAATAGCCTGTCGTTTGGCCCTCCTTCTAGAGCCATTTTTTTGAAGGTGTTGGAAATTTGTCAACCAAGGGGATCTCCCTGAAATGAAGTCCCAACTAGAACTCACACAGTTTGGTGTAAGAATCCCATTCGGTATGATGGCTCGGTTTCCATGAAGTTAGAGATCTACCTTGGCTCTAGATATCAGCACATGAGAGTGCTACACTTGTATCTTTGAACAGCAAGGTAAGTGCGCATGGTGAGTGTGTAATGTAACTCTTGTCTAGGTTCTCTTACTGTAAAGGGGGAGAGTAAAGTGAGGCTCTAAATGAAAGGTATTAGTACCACCTAGGAAGAGACACAAGCGAACCAGAAAGGTATGTCCATCACCTAGCAGAATAGTCCACAACAGATGTGGTCATCGTTAAAACCGAAGTGAAGGGAATAACACGTACACCACCCAGCAGAGTAGTCCACACAGAAGTGACAGTAATTATAACCAGAAAAAAAAAGATGTTCTATTGAGTATCCCATGGAGTAGTCCACAAGGATGTGATAACGGTGATAACCAATACATAAAGGTGGTATGTCTAGTATCCCACAAAGTAGTCCATAGAGATGAGATAATGGTGATAACCAATACAACACATTCTCAACAATGTAAGTACTAAAACAACCGAAGTAATTCAACTATATTAGTACAGGTGAAGCAAACATGCATTAAAAATGATGAAATAATAGTCTTACAAAATCTACAAAACATGCATGAAAACCTGTTGGCCTTAACAGGCTTATTAATTAAGAAAAAATCCCAAAGACACATATGTACATCATACCTCACTAATCCCAGTAGTGGGATATTGGAGCCACTCCTCACTCCTCAAATAAATGATTGTCTACTCTCATGGCTATGTGGGAGGAGCCAAGGTGAAGAGTGCTTGATCCTACAATGGGAGGGGTATCTATAGCCAAGGGTGATGCTTGACCCTTATGACTCTTGGACTAACCTCATGACCATTGAACTTCCTATGACTTTTCAACTGACATCTTCAACTTCTTATGTGTGTCCATTGGACTTTCACTTTACATTACATTCAGTTACAACAGTTATGGACCATAGTGGTGATGTGGCCTTGAGAACTCATCACACAACTTGACACAACACTGCACACATGTACTGGCTAGTTGTGGTGTCCATGTCAAGTTGTTGCACTGCTAAGTGATGGATGTACTCTCGAGTGTGATTTGTCTTCTCCTCTGCATGGCTTGATGTTGCAGGGCCTTCGATGGTTTTGTTCTTGCAAGATGGTTTCATGCATGTGTTCCTTTCGCTTGTTTCCTCTTTCATTCGTCCAGCTACAGGTAAGTCTTCTAGCACGTGCACTCCTTCTTCATACCATTCATCATCTCTCCATGATCTATCAATGTACTTGTTCCTATAATTCACTCATGACAGGATGACATCAAATCCAAAACCTCCTAGTCTAACATGATGCATTGTTTTCCGTGTTTCGGGCTTGGGACAGATGACAAGCTGGGAAGAGGGCCTAGTAACTGTGGACTGTGCAGTTCCAAGTGACAAGGAAGGGGGACTGATCACTAAGACTAAGCAGGGTGCAGCTTAGACTTGGACAAGGAACTCTAAGGCATAGTCTTAATTGTCTGGGAAAACTGTGCAGAGGCCATTGGGAGGCAGAATTACGCATTTAAGGACACAAATGGTAGTTGCAAGGTGGGAACCTGAGGGACACCTCTGCGCAGTTTCCAGAGGGAAGACAAGGCAAGATAGTAGAGGGACCATAGGATAGTTCTGCGTATTTTTTTAGAGCAGTAAGTCTCGGCTAAGGGAAGTCACTGGGAGGACATATTTGTGAAATTTTTGGGAGAAATGAAGGTTCACGTATCTACGTAATGCGGGGTTCCAGCAAGCAAGAAGGAGGCTCGATGATTGTTCTTGCAAAGTGCGCAGTTCATATAGGTAGTGAGGTAGTTTCTGTGTAGTTCTAGGAAGGAAGACAAGATGATCACCTCTGGGATTGCACAGTGCAACTCATCAGGAGCACATCCTCAAGCATTTCTCAATTCCAGACAATAGAGCAGCACCACTGAGGGTTGAGATTGCGCAGTGCAGCTTAGTCGGGGTCCTGGGAAGTGAAGTTGTTCCATCGAGACATTTTCAGGAAAATGGCTAAGTGTGACAGGCAAGTGAACTTGTGATTACTCGACATTGTGATCACACACTTAGTGTACTTCGACAACATTGACCACCATGACAACATAGTAAATCATGACCCTCTATGGCATTGTCTAGATATGAATGTGACAAGTGTGACAATTGGGATAGACCTTTGGACCACTGTGACGACACTTGTGCAATAGTGCTTACAGCTTTGTGTGTGAGCGCGATGGGTGTTCACATAGCTAAGACAACCCAAACACACAAAGAAAAACCTTAGAAATCACCAAAATAAGATCACAAGTATGACAGAGCAATCAACATGCCAAAAGACAACAGTTGGTTAAGCAAGAAAAAGGTAACAAGACACGTAGAGGAAACACATGGAATGACTTTTAGTGCTTGCAACTATGCACATTATTGAAGACAGAATGATATGACAATGATAAGTAGTCCTTCAAGCTACAAAAGAGGTGTTTTTCAAAAGATGTGCTTTGTTTTTCATACCTACGCTCCAAGGGTTGTGCATCAGATGGAGTCTTCATGTGGTCTCGATCTTTTATCATACCCTAGGTTCCTTGGTCTGCTTATATTCTTCCTAAAATCCTTGAGAGTCCTCTAGCATTTCATCCTTCTTTTGATCACACTAAGACACAGATCTGCACAGTTTCAGTGGGAAGTGACTGCTATGGGATGAGGCCCTGGGAGGACACATCTACGCAGTTTCAAGATGTAAGGCAGACCGAGCAGCTGAGGGACAAAACTACACAGTTTCTGAAGATAGTGGGTTCTAGCTGAGGGAAGAACACTATAGGAAACCATTGTGCAGTTTTTAATGCTAAGGGAGGCTGGGAATATTTCCCCTTAAAGAAAAACAAACTTCCCTTTTCATAACAAACGATAATCCCCATAACCACATATGACATGTACTTTGTAAAGATAAAAGCATGAATGACTTCTTAATATCGAAAAGGGGAGCTTGATATCATCAGATTACCAAATAAGTGACTAAGGAACCAATGATCACAAGATCCATAGTAGGCTCCAAAATTTGAGTACAAGCCAAAATTTTGGAGAGTGTTGTAGCTGCTACAATACTCTGATACCATGTTAAACACACACGAAAATGATAGACAAAATATGAAAGATGAGATGTTGAATGCATTCTATTCACAATGATATACATATTAATACATTTTTCGTGACCATTGGATTCATCTTTCAAGGTCTCTTTGACTCCATTAATTCTACATATTCCACACCCAAAATCCTTAGGGGATTAGGTGTCGAACAATGACCTTAAATGATTGTGAATTATTTAGGAAAATGAAATTGTGTAATGTTACATTTCAATTTGTGGAATGATAATATGTGTATAAATTTATAAATATTATCAATAATTATAAATCACCATGGTTTTCATGTGTTAAATTTATGTAATTTCGGTCAAAATCCACTTTAGATAGCTCATATGTTGAATATAATGATTGCAATAGGTTCCTCTTTTTGAGAGGACCAAAATCGACCTAAAGATCACCTTATTTGGACAAGCAGAAGTTGATTTTTGAATTTATTTATTTACTCATATATATTGGATTAGGTCAGCTCTAAGCACATGTACAATTGGACAGGTCAACCTCAACATCAAGTGGACCCTCATGAAAGCCTATAAATAGAAGATACCTCAAACTAATTTGGACACAATCTTCAAGCAGTCTCTTCTCTCTTCTATTGTTTGGTTCGCACAGGTCTGATGGAGGAAAGCTCACACAAAGGGTCTGAAACTATAGGTTCAGAGCTCACACGTGTCTAGGGTTTTTGAGTCTTAGACGCTCTCACGTAACTAAGGTTTTTCGTCCCTAGATGTTGGCATAGTATGGTCATGGGAGCGTCCTGGAAGTCTTGGATGCACACACAAAGTGTTTATGGGAGCATATGGCAAGCTAGGGTTTCTGCAATCCAGTTTTGTCCCCAGGCACACGCACATAATGGTCTAGGGAGCGTCCATGCTATCATCAATGCTTACACAAAAGCATAATGGGAACGTTCAAGGTTTGAGGCAGATTTGAGTATGTTTGGACCACGGACACCCTCATCCAGTTCTCTACAGAGCGTCTAGATCTGTCCCAGACGCACTCATCCAATTCTGTAGAGAGCATCTAGATCTGTCTTAAATTCTCGCACACAGTATCTCTACACGTGTCTAGGACCTAAAGATGAGTTACTAGTATGAAATAGTGTTCAGCATAGTGACAACAGTATCCATCAGTTAACTACAGTCAGTGACATTGCATTACAGTCCTCAGAATTAGGGTCTTTGAGTATAAGTATGTTTAAGTTCATGTTATAGATGTTTTAGTTGTTTTTGTTGCTTTGATAAAGATATGGATTATTATATTCTCTTTTTCTAAATAATTTGATGACTATCTAAGAAGAGGAAGAATTTACAAGGGTTTTCACCATAGTGGGTTTTACCTTGGTCTCCAACCAATCCTGGTGTCTCTATGTGTGCATGATTTTCTTTTATTGTTCATTTATGTCTCGCTGCATTGATGATGATGATGTTGTTCTTTCTTCATAAGTTGCATATATTGGTGAATAATGATGTAGATCTAAATAATGTTATAATTTTATGGGGTGAACTTAATATGTTAATGCAGAAATACAATTATCTAAGCAAAAAACAATGTAGCCCTATGAAAAATTAACATCATGATTATACCTCGTTAAACAACCATAAATAAAACTAAATGAACAAATACTACTAATTTTCCAATATCGTTTTCTATGACTACTAATTATTTATTTTTATTCTACATAATAAAGAGTATTTTCACTTTTTTAATCTAAGATTAGTATTGTTATAAATTGTTGGGGTGGGCACCAAAGCTCATTTATGGAATGAATCAAATGGTAAAAAAGAGGGTTATAAGTCTAGACTAATTCAATTTCTATATGCGAAACAGAAGCTGATAGATTGATTAAATTAATCGCTTAAACTAATACCTACTCTATATGTTGGTTATCACTAATGAATTGTGGTGAATTTTGGTTGTGTCAATAGTGTTAACACCCAGGTTGTTCCCTTTGACTCCAAGGGAATATGGCTGGAGTAACCACTAACCAATCTTTGGATTACAACTTCTAGCCCAACTGTAATCAGAGAGGGCTCTCTCTGTAAGGTTTGTCTCTGTTCTGTGGAGATTTTAGGCTAGTTATGAAGTAAGGGTTTTGGTTTATGTTTGGTTGAAAGGATGTCTTTCTGTACCTAAAGTGGAAATCTGCAGATAATGTTAGTCCATTGGGAAATGGAGTCTGTGGCTATTGGTTTTCTGAAATCTTGAGTTTGAGCAGCTGGAATTACAGGGCCATTTAAATACTTCATAAAACAAACTTGAAATTATGATGGTGAAATGTAAACAACCAGTGAAAAGAAATTAAGAATTTTCCACTAATATGGGGTGTGGGAAAGAGATATATTCCTCGGGAGCAAACTTGAATTCCTGAAACAATAATCACTGTGAAAGATATAGTGTGAAAGGGTACCAATTAAGAATTACACCTTTATTACTATAACTGAATAAAACATTTAAAATAGCTTAGATTGAGTTTAGGGTAATCTGTGATTAAATCCTGGAACTATTCTTTTTCCTTGCCATTAACTGTAAAGCATAGAAGCATGAAAGAGATATGAAAAGATAACAAAACACATAACGAAGAGTTGTAGGAAAAACTTATTGTGCCATGAAGTACACAGGAATCCTGTAACATTCAGTTAAACACCACAATGCATCAAACAACACAGAGCTCTGGAAATTCCATCGACCTTTGTATTACTTCTCTGAGAATTTACAGAAAAAGAAATCTAGAAGAGACATCAACAACAACCACCCTGCAAACTCATGCGAGGGGGAATACATAGAAGTGTTTCATACAAAATATCTCAGGCATTGAGTCATCTGAGAAACAAATATCTTCACCAACTCGTACAGGAAATAGATAAGAAGTTATTGTAGCTTTCAATACAACATAAATGCTCTTTAATTCTGTCAGAAGATTTCGACCTTTGGAGGTCACTGAGTCGGTTGAACGCTTTGTTATAAATGAAGACTGACGTGTCTTTGCAGCTCTGTCCTCCTGTAGCTTTTCAGCCCTGTCACCTGTGACTGTCAGTGCTGTTGTGGTGGCCGAATGGTTTCACTGAGTTGGCTCAGCCTCTTTTCTTCATACATGCTGATATATCAAAATTTTCCTATGCATGACAACTTACATATTTCAATGAAAAAACTTGATTACTGGCTCTGGTTTAGTATTAATTGTATCAATCCAGTCCAGACTTCCTGTGTGGGCAATTGATGTCTTAAAATTGCCTCTATAGTCTCATCCGCCTCTGTATATTTATAGAAATTCGGAGGCACATCAAACAAGTGATTGATTTCATTCATGATAAAAAATAAGTTCTCTACCCTGTTGTAGAGATTCTGCCCTGATGTTGGCCCTGATTCTTCTGAAGTGCTGGGCTTTTCTGTAATCTAATTTGTAGCAAAGGTGTTGACCCTCTTGGCATAATTTTCATGGGAAAGTAGTCTTCCTGCGCTGCTCATCAAGCTAGGAAGACCTCTGTTCTGCAATGCTACAAATTTTTCCATGAATTTATTAATCTTTGTATGCATATCCTGGCTTCTTCTCTCTAATGTCTGTACCAGGGTTCTTAGTGTCAGGACCCTTTTGACCATCGAAATGGTCTCAGTCCTGTTGGTAATTCCCATAGTGGCCAGCTGAGAACTTGTTCTGTGATTAAGCACATTGATCATTCTAGTGGCAGCCTCAGGCATATTGCCAAGAGATGCCCTTGCTCTTTGGATTTCCCTATGTGCTTTTCCAATGAGCCCCATCTGCTCATGAATAGCCTCAATATATTGCCACTGGTCAGTGATGGATTGGCCAAATATTTTGGCCCATTAGGACTGTCTTGAGCTCAGCTGTTACTTTATCAAGTGTGAGCTCTTTCTCCAGCTCATTTATCCTCCTTTTGAGAGTCTTTATCTCTCTTTCTATCTCAGCTACGTTTTGCTTGGATTTATCATATCTTTCATTGAGCTTAGCCAAAGTTTCTTTGGCTTGACTCAGCTCTGTCATTTGGGCCTCCAAGACCTGAATTTCATTCCTGAGTTTCTGCATACCAAGACTTTGAGCCTGCTCTGTTGTTGGTGCTGAGGTAGAGGGTGTTGTTTGCTCTGTCTGCTGAATGGGAGGGGCAGTGGTTTGAGGAGCTTCTTTCAGATTGATTATTTCTGGAGGGGGCTGAGAAGTTTGGCCTGCCTCTTTATGTTGCAATGTTGCCTGCAGTGCAGCCTCTGATTCTCCCAACTTTTCTTGTATTAGGATCAGCTGTTTATATAGTGACACCAGCATAGTTGTTGCATCCTTGTCATGTCTCAGTTGGGCAACTTCTTCAGTTTGGGGATGAAGAGTTGCTGGGATCTTGATCATCTTCCTTAATGATGCCATATCTGCATCCCTTAGTTTCAACAGTTCCTACACAGCTTTGACATCCTTGGGGTCATGCCCAAGCTCTATTATGATGTCCTCCAAAGCTTTGATTCTATTGTCCTTTGCTTGAGAGGATGCTCTCTCCATCTCAAGTTGGGCAGTTGTATTATTTAGGCTATTTTCTAGCCTGTAATTCACCAATGTTTTATCTGCCAAGGAGGCATATACCATATCACCCGTTTTCTTATGTAATTCTATCTGATCCATCGGGTGGATGTCCTTGGCAAGGACCTCAAGGTTGGTCCTGATG
>APFE030793985.1:547-35735 GCA_000404065.3 Pinus taeda | reverse complement strand
ATTTCGGATCAAACCCTCATGCATGGGCCCTAGCAGTTCCATGACACCTGGGGCTCTCATAAGGCGTTTATGTGATTTCCATAGTTGAATGGGGTCTCTAGGCTCGGCCCTGACCCATAGATCTAGGTTATTCTCCTGCCTCTGGAAGGCATTGTAGGCCTTGAGCCACTTCAACTGGTTGACCCCAAACGAAACGAAGGCTTGTAGCTGTACATCCCCCACAAAAGGGCTAGGGTTTAGATCGGTTTCCTGCTCCAGCACCATATTGTGCAGATAGAACTCACATAGGGACCGCTGGACCTTAACCCCATAGTGTTTACAACAATCAATAAAATCGTTGATAGTATTAATCTGAATGGGGGCACTTGCCCTGACGGCTTTTATCTTCAGTCTTAAATACCTTTCAAGGAGAAATAAAGCATAATTCTTTGCAGGAGCTCTTCAAGTCAAAACATCATCATACAGCGAACATACAGTGTCCAATTATTTAATAATAGTGTCTAGTCGACGTGTTACCTTGGCAACCTTCTCCTGTTCCTTCTGCCATCCTTTAAAGGCCTAACTTTCTGATTGACTCATGTTCCGTAGTTGCTGCTGCAGTTCTTCATGTTTTTCCCGGGGGATCATTTGTTCCCTTAACTGCTCAACTTCCTGCTGCAACTCCTCGTATTTTTCCCGAGGGATCCTTTGTTCCCTTAGCTGGTAAGCCTCCTGTCGGGCCTGCTTCATCTCGTGGTGTAATGCCTTAGTTTTTGGATCCATTCTCCATGATTTCTCAGAGGCAGGGAGTCTCACCTGGATCTTCCTGTTTCGCTGCCTGGGTGCCTCGGTTTGAACTGCTTTGCTTTCCCTTTCTTTCTTAACATGAATGAAGGGGTATGATGGCCCCTCTGTAAATGGAATGTCGTCTTGCGGTTCGGTCTTGATTGGAACAGCGGCTGGTCCCACTAGGCTATTTGGAACAGCAGGCTGTTCCTTATTGTTAATAGGGGCAGAATTCTGTTGTTCCATACCAGATGGAACAGAATTTTGTCCTTCAGTGCTGGCTGGAACGGTGGTGGGTCCCTCGGTGGATTATTGACCTCCAAGGTGCCTGTGAGCCCTTTTCCTTCTCATCTGATGGTATCCTGCCACATTTATTCTTCTTTTTCTTCTTATCGCCCCCCTTATCCTCAGACTAGCTTTCAAACTTCGAATTTTCTACCGAAGTTGGGCTATGATATTCAACAGCCTCTGCTGTTTCTTTCTCAATTTCTTAATTTCCCCTGCCTCAACTGTGGGCACATGAGCGGCCCTTATTTTTTCTCTTCTTTCATCGAGCGTTTCCTCCGGTGTTATGGGAACGGACTGTTCTCGACAATCATTTTTAGTCTCTGTGGTATCAACAAGTGGGTTTTCTCCCTGTGTCTTGGGAACGGGTTGTTCCTGGTTGGTGTTTCCATTTTCCTTCTCAACAATAGGGGGGTTTTCTCCTCCTACCGTTTCTTCATGCAATTATTTATGTGCTTCTCCCTCGGAGGGTAATTCAGGGGGGTCTGCTGGACTGGACGGTGAAGCATAATCTCCCAGGCTGGCCAAGATGGTGGCCAGATCTTCTTCTCCCATGGGAACTTGTGGAGGGCTGTCCCCCAATTGTCCCATTTCTTCCTCCTGAATTGGTTGTTCTGTGGCTGTCTCCGGCTGGCTGGCCTCGGCCTCAGAGTCAGAATGCTCATTTCCTTCCTCCTTAATTGACTGTTCAGTGGCTGTCTCCGGATGGCTGGTCTCAGCCTCAGAGTGTGAATGTTCACTCGCTTCTTCCTGAATTGGCTGCTCAATGGTTGTCTCCGGCTGGCTGGCCTCGGCCTCAGAGTGTGAATGTTCACTTCCTTCCTCGGCTTCTGCTCTGTCCTCAATTTGTTCCTCATTTTCCCCTGAGGGTTCCTGTTCTGGTGCTCGTGGTTCCTCTGTTATTTCGATCAGCTGGTCGATGCTTAGCTGGATTTTCTCCAGTCTGCCTCTTATCCTTGCCAACCGAGCTGACTTCCTATGCCTCTCAGGCTGTTCGGGTGTACTGGCCACCTGTTCTTCCACCACCATCTTTCTGCGTTTTTCAGCTTGCTCAAGAGTGCCAGAGGAATTCCTACGTTTCGAGGCAGCATGTTCTCCTGTGGCCTGTTCCTTATGTTTCTCTTCCTGTCCCGACGCTCTAGAGGAACATTTTCGTTTAACTGATTTTGTGCGCTTCCTGGGTTGCTCGGGTGTATCCGAGGGGTACTTAGGTTTTGGCGATTCTCTGGGCTTCTTAGGTGCTTCAGAGGTACTAGCGGGGTGCTTAATCTTTGGGATGACAATGCCACTCCCCCTCCTATTGCTGTAATAAGCTCCCCCCAGTTACTCTGCTGCTGAGTGAGACTGTGGCTCACTATCAGGCGAATCAGACCATGGTGGCTAACCACTGCATCTTCATGGTGTGCCTTTTTCAGGAATTGAGAGGCATCATGCAGTAATGAATTTAACAATGCGAGGAGGTTCACAGAACATTTTCCATTTAATACAGCAAGAAGCTTAAGGTGACGCGGTCTTACCACATATTTTCGCCCCTCGCAGGTGATGTAGCTCTGCACTACCTTCGCCAGCTCGCTCCAAGGTTCTCCTAGTGTTGCCGGCAGCACTCCTTTTCCCTTCACTGTCAGCTTCTGTCCTTCATCTTGGAAAATTTCTATGGTCTTTTGCAGTCTTTCTTTCTTTCTCGTCCATGTTGGTCCTGAGGCTGGCAGTCCTGTTACTTCCGCGATTATTTCCTCCGTGACCATTATCTGCTTCCCACCTACTACAGAATGTTTTTCCTGCAAATTCTGCAGGAATTCCATGGCCACAGTTTCATTTGATTCAAGCAGGCGGCTGAAATAAGTTAGCCATCCTGCCCTTTCTAAGATCGCCCGAGCGGCTTCGGAGACTTCTAGCTTACTGGGCTCGCTTCTGATAGCATTGCCTCCCATGGTTCTATTTCAGAATCTAGATGGAATAGCAATTACCAGTCGCAAAGAACGTAATCACAGCAAAAACACAGAGCATGCATGAAAATAGCTTGTAAATAACAACTCTTTGCAAAAATAGCATTATCATGCCGTTAATCCATATCGTACCTTCGTACCATATCATTTCCGAATGATGAGCTAACACGTGGCCAGCAGAGTAATGAGGTTGCCCACCCCCCACGCAATATGATAGGCTGTCCCAGCCGTCAAATAGAGGAAGGGCCGCCATCCCGTCACCAAGTCATAAAGAAGCAGCATATGGAGATTTGCCATGTTTTCATATTAGACAAAGAAATATCGATATCGAGGCGAAGGGTAGATCACGTTTTGTATAAGCCTGCGTGATGTGATGCAAGACAGGAGGATAGGACATCTGGTGCTCATATAAAGCCTGCGGTAGTCATAGTCGATGTCTTTGCCATGATTGGGGGTGATAGGTATTTATGCGACATATCCATCAACGTGTAAGATGTAATTATTACGAGGATAGAAAAGAAGTATTTTAATATGATCCTAATTTGTGTGAATATTATGACTCCGATACCATTAACAGAGCTCTGCTGCCGACAAGTGTTCATAACCTTGGCAGAGTTGTTTGTTTCACCCCGGAACCATTATCCTTTGTGTATTGTTGAAGAGAAATTCTTGTCAAAATGCAGGTCATCATGCTGGCTTGGTAACCAGATAACCATGATGCCATTCACCAGAGAGGCGCAAAACGTGGGCAGGCTGGCTCGTAATGAGACCCCCTGTTCCAAGGTTTGTTCACATAGCGAACCCGTTGGACCATTTCCCTGGTGTGGTGGCCATTGATGGGAATTCCACTTCGCTTCCAATCTTATGATCATAGTAGGCTGGTTCTTTAATGAAACCCCCTATCCTGCATTTGACAGATAATTTTTCTTTTTATTTTGCTTTTGCTCTTTTTCTTTAAAACAGACTTTTGCTCTTGTGCAATTACACATAAGGGTGGTTCAGCCCTCCTTAAGAGTGGGAATGGCAGAAGAAGTCTTGTTATCCCAATAGGAGAATATAAATCTTCTGTTCTTATTTCCAAGTAATAATAGGGAAAAATTATAGGGGTTCAACATGATAAAGATTTCCAATAAGGCAGAGAAGGTGAGACTATGACAGTCAGAATAATGAGTGTATGAATCCTTCCTTTGCTGTTGCATCAATACTAGGGCTGTTAAAAATAGTGATTTATGATATGCTGATCTCGGTATGTCTTGACTTTTATTATCATGGCATAAGTATATAGCTGCTCTTTATGGCTTTGGAAAGAGAATGGACATCACATCCTTCATCTGAGCAGAGCGAATCAGCAAAAACACAGAAGTGTTGTTCCTCTTTTTGAAAAGGAACGGCAAAAACCAAAAAGTGCTGTTCCTTTTGAAAAGGAACGGCGAAACACACAAGAGTTGTTCCTTTTGGAAAGGAACGACAAAAACCAAAAAGTGTTGTTCCTTTCGAAAAGGAACGACAACACCAAGAAGTGCGGTTCCTTTTGAAAAGGAACGGCAAAACAGACAAGTGTTGTTCCTTTTGAAAAGGAACGGCAAAAACCAAGAAGTGTTGTTCCTTTTGAAAAGGAACAGCAAAAACCAAGAAGTGTTGTTCCTTTTGAAAAGGAACGGCAAAACCCAAGAAGTGCTGTTCCTTTTGAAAAGGAATGGCAAAACACACAAGTGTTGTTCCTTTTGAAAAGGAATGGAAAAAACCAAAAAGTGTTGTTCCTTTTGAAAAGGAACGGCAAAAGACACAAGTGTTGTTCCTTTTGAAAAGGAACGGCAAAACCAAGAAGTGTTGTTCCTTTTGAAAAGGAACGGCAAAACACACAAGTGCTGTTCCTTTTGAAAAGGAATGGCAAAAACTAAAAAGTGTTGTTCCTTTTGAAAAGGAACGGCAAAAACCAAGAACTATTGTTCCTTTTGAAAAGGAACGGCAAAACACACAAGAAGTGTTCTTCCTTTTGAAAAGGAACGACAAAACACACAAGTGCTGTTCCTTTTGAAAAGGAACGGCAAAAACCAAGAAGTGCTGTTCCTTTTGAAAAGGAACGGCAAAACACACAAGTGTTGTCCCTTTTGAAAAGGAACGGCAAAAACCAAGAAGTGTTGGTCCTTTTGAAAAGGAACGGCAAAACACACAAGTGCTGTTCCTTTTGAAAAGGAACGGCAAAAACCAAGAAGTGTTGTTCCTTTTGAAAAGGAACGGCAAAACACACAAGTGCTGTTCCTTTTGAAAAGGAACGGCAAAAACCAAGAAGTGTTGTTCCTTTTGAAAAGGAACGGCAAAACACACATATATACAAAATTTACAATTTTATATACAAAATGTGGTAAGAGATGAATTTCTTACTGATCTAAAGGGGAGGAAGTTTTTGCTTCCTCGCCCATAATCGTGATATTAGTGTCCTGGCGTAGCTGCTGACAAAAAGACTCCCGAGTGAGAGGTTTGTGGTACAGACGAACTCGGTGGCCGTTTACCTTAAATGTATATCCGGACCCATCGATTGTAGTCAGAGTAAGGGTCCCATTGTCATGGACTTTTCTAATCTCGTATGGTCCCAACCAACGAGTCTGAAGCTTCCCCGGGAAATCCTGAAATCTAGAATCATATAACAGAGCCCAGTCTCCTTCATGAAATATCTTGTCTTTGATGAGCGCATCGTGCCACTTGGCTTTCTGTTGTTGAATAAGTGCTGTATTTTGTAATGCAGAGAGCCTTATTTCATCTAACTCATTAATTTGCTGTAATCGATTTTTTTTTGCT
This sequence comes from Pinus taeda, assembly GCA_000404065.3. NCBI lineage: Eukaryota > Viridiplantae > Streptophyta > Pinopsida > Pinales > Pinaceae > Pinus > Pinus taeda. The sequence continues at coordinate 29,940 of APFE030793985.1, read as the reverse complement.
TCACTTAAATCCAATCCGACTTCTTGGGCAGTTCGCAGCATTTGGATCTCAAATTCTATAGGAAAAATGGGCTTCTTTCCGAACATCAAGTGATATGGTGAGTAGCCGGTGGTGCTCCTCCATGTGGTTCGATAAGCCCACAGTGCTTCGGGTAGCCGGGCGGCCGAATCACGGCGATGTGAGGCAACAGTTTTTGTCAAAATGGACTCTATTACCTTATTGTTGCTCTCCACTTGCCCATTTGCCTGTGGATGGTATGGGGTAGTAATCTTGTGCTGAACATGATAGTTATTGAGCGTTGCAGCTAATTTATGTCCCACAAATTGTGGTCCTCCGTCTGTAATCACTTCCCTTGGGAGACCATAACGTACAAACAAATGGAGCAAGAATTGTATTACCGCATCTTCTGTAGCTCTAGGCAATGCCTCCGCTTCAACCCATTTGGTAACGTATTCAGTTGCCACCAAAATATAGGTTTTTTGGTTTGATGGCGGGTTGATGGGTCCGACGAAGTCTAGAGCCCAGCGTTCGAAAGGTTCGATCACTAGTTGAGGCCGCAAAGGCATTTCGTTTGCCAGACCAGGTCATCCTGCACGCTGACAGCTATCACAGGCCTGGACAAATTTTTTCGCGTCTTTGAAAATTGTAGGCCAGTAATACCCCATTTGTAAAACTTTGTGTGTTGTTCTTCGTTCGGCGAAATGTCCTCCACATGGCCCATCGTGGTAGGCTTTCAAGATATCAAAGATTTTGTCCTCCCGAATACACCTTTTGATTTCCATATCTGCACTTGTATGAAACAAATAGCCCCCAACCCAGGAAAATCGGTTGCTTTTCTGAACAATTTGCTTCCGTTCATTAGGAGTTAAATGTTTTGGAAGTTTACCAACTACAAGGTAGTTAGCAACATCGGCGTACCAGGGAGTTTGAACAGCAACAGCAAATAGGTGTTCATCTGGAAATTGATCCTCGACTGCTGCTATTTCAATTGATTTTGGTATTCTTGAAAGAAAATCAGCTACCGGGTTCTCCTTCCCTGGTCGATCTCTGATCGTAATATCAAACTCCTGCAATAGGATCAACCACCTGGTTATTCTTCCATTTGTAACAGGTTTATTTGCTAAATACTTGATAGCAGAATGGTCTGTATATAAAATAACGGGATAGCCCGTAATATAGTGTCTAAATTTAGTAATAGCGTGTATCACAGCTAAGAACTCTTTTTCGGTGACCGTATAATTTAATTCAGCCGGGGCCAAATTTTTGCTGATGTAATAGATAGCGTATGGTCTTTTATCTTCTTCTTGGCCCAAAACTGCACCGATTGCTGTGTCTGAAGCGTCGGTTGAAATTTGGAATGGTAAATTCCAATTAGGTCCTTGGAGGACTGGAGCTGTAGATACCAACTTCTTTAGTTCTTTGAAGGCTCGATCACATTTCTCTATCCATAAGAAGTCAACATTTCCAGTTAATGCATGTAAAGGTGCAGCAATATGTGAATAATGTTGTATGAATCGTCTATAATACCCAGAAAAGCCAAGGAAACTGCGTACCTCTGTTTGATTAGTGGGGGTTGGAATAAGCAAAAGTATTTGAATTTTAGCCGGGTCTACTTGAATACCAGCTACTGAGATATAGTGTCCCAGTATGAGCCCTTCGGTCATCATCATGTAACACTTTTCGTGGCTCAAGCAAAGCCTGGTGGCGATGCAGCGTTCTAGGACGTTTTCGAGAGTATCCAGGGCTGGATCAAAGTCATCTCCATATGGCGTGAAGTCGTCCATGTAGACCTCCAATCCATCATTGATTAAATCTGCAAAGATGCTAAGAACAACCCTTTGGAATGTGGCCGGAGCATTACATAATCCAAAGGGTAAGACTCGATAAGCGAACGTTCCCCAGGGGCAAGTAAAGGTAGTCTTATCCTGGTCTTCAGGGGCAATCTGAATCTAATTTTATCCACTGAAGCCGTCCAAGAAAGAAAATAATTTCTTGCCTGCTAAGGTGTCTAGTACCTGATCTATGAATGGGAGAGGGAAATGATCTTTTTGTGTAGATTTGTTTAATTCTCTATAATCGACACAGATCCTCCATTTCCCGTTCTTTTTAGGTACTACCACAAGTGGGGAGACCCATTTGCTGTCAGAAATAGGATAAATAAAATTAACGTCTAGGAGTTTCTGAAGCTCATCTTTTACAATGTCTTTTAAGTGGGGGTTGAGTCTTCTTTGCTGTTGACGAACAGGCCTTGCATCTTTTTCGATGAAAATACGATGTGTGCATAGCTGGGGATCAATCCCTTTCATATCGAGATAGTCCCATGCAAATGCCTCCTGATACTTTCGTAACAATTGGATGCATTTTGTCTCTTGCTCTGGTGTCAGATTAGCGTTAATATTTAAAGTTTTCCCCGGTTCAATTTGTACTACTTTGCTATTAGCGACAGAAGTCACCGGTATGGTTTGGTCATGTCCATTTTTCAGGGGATCCTCCTCTAATTCATTGTCAAATGCCGCTTTTATCATACAACAGTGTGCATACGATGTGGATTCAGTTTGATTAATGAATTTATTTATGGCGTCATCTTCGGTTTGATCTTTAAAATCTAGCGCTTCCTGGACTGTTAATGGGGGTCTAATATTGTCAGTGCTATATGAGGCAGGGCGGAGATTGGTTAGTGATGTTTGAGGTGTGATGCTTGGCTACGCTGGAGGGTATAAGATTAGATTTTTAATATCTGGCCCTCTGGTTATAGTCATGTTTCCCTGCCGGCAACCAATATAGGCGTCAGCAGTAGCGAGCCATGGTCTACCTAGAATTAGCGGATGTCCATCTAGTCTGGTTTTTGGATTGATTATCAGGAAATCGGTCGGGTATTCCCAAGAGTCCACTGAAACCATAATATCATACAAGGTGCCTTCTGGTCTTATTACTGATCGGTCGGCTAGTTCTAACAAAGTGGAAGTAGGTTCTACCGATGTAATTCCGAGTTTCTGGCACGTTGATGTTGTCAGGATGTTAATTGCAGCCCCTAGATCAACTAGAACGTTGGTCAAGGTCTGCCCACAGATTTGAACAGTGAAAATTGGGTTTCCAGGGTCCTCGTATTTGACTGGTGTCTCTTTCCCTGATAGGAGGTCAGATAAGGTGCCGACTACCTGGACTTTTGGGTTAGGGGTTACATTTCTTTTTATTTTTCTGCTACACAGGTCTTTTATGGTTTTTTTATATATGGGGATATCCTGTATAGCTTGAAGGAAAGGAATTCTTATATAAAAGTTTTGAAGTTCTCCCAGAATATCGAAATTCGGGTATTGCGTTGGTCGCGGGATGGCCAATCGTTCTGGGAAAGGTGGAGGAGATGTAATTATTTGTTGATGGGCTTGGTCTTTACTTACATCTTCCTCTTGTACCGGCTGTGTTATAGGCAACTGATCTTCAATGTGAGTTGTTCTATGTCCCTCGGTTTCTATTATTCGCCCAGATCTTAACTGGAGATCATTGCACTCCTGCAGATCCGGTTCAATCTCTGGGGATTCTGTAATTTGGAGAGATTGAACTGGTCTATTATTTGGATTAGGGTTGGGTTGGGCTGGGAGTTGCGGTCTCAAGTTAGGCTGGGGATTTGTTGTAAGGCTGGCAGAGTTGGTTGAGGGAGCGGAACTGATCCTGGCGATTGATATGTTGATCTTGGCCAGTTTGTCTGCCAGGGTGAACCTTGCCAGGTAGGAGGGGTCCATTGCGAAGGATATGCATTGTTCTGCCAGTATGGTGGGGGATATGGGAAGTTTGGCCAACCAGATTGGTTCATCCAAGGATTCGGAGTAGGGAGCATTTGAGGTCACCAATTCGAATATGGGTGCTGAGATTGGTTTTGCCACATATTCTATTGTTGAGCATTAAACTGCGAGGATTGAAAAGAAGAAGAGGGGTCTGAAAACATACAAGATTGCCTTAGTTGCCACTGGCGACACTGGTTGATAAAATATGTTGATTCTGGCTCCTCTTCTGCTTCTTTGTATACTGCCTTTAAACCAGGAAGTGAGGGGCAGCTTTCAGTCAGGTGGTCCTTGGTACAGATAGCACATGTTTGAACTGTATCGAGCGGGCATTCCTTGTGGCTGTGTTTCTTCCTGCATCGAGGACAAAAGATTGCTAGATTTTGTTCCGCCTCTGCTTGCTTCTGCTTAGCCTGCACAATATCAAGCTGTGTAGTCAATGTTCCCATGATATCAGTTTTAAAATTTTCTAGCAAATTTCCAAGTTCCACCCGTGTTACTCCCTCTGTTGATGTTCTGTGATCTCTGGTAAAGCGATCATATTCTGCTGGTTTTATCCTTGTGCTGCCTCTTGATCTCCTGATACATAGATCAATGATGTCAGCGAAATTTTCCTGATAAATGTCTCCTTTCCCCATAATATTCAACGTTTCAATCCATTGCTCTTTCATACCTCTAATTAATGCGGTTTTCAATACATTGTCCGGCAGAGGCAACGATGCATATGGAGATCTTTGCAAGTTATATTGGAAACGTTCTACATATTCTTCTAGAGTTTCGTTTGGTTTGGCTGACATTTGAAATTTTCATCTTTTAGCTCTCTTGACCTACAATAATCCTGATATTTCTTTAAAAAGGCTTCTTTCATTTGGTCCCAATTGTTAATAACCCCACCACCTAAACCCATAAACCATCTCAAGGCGGCCCCTTTTAATGTGGAGGGGAATAATTTTAATTTCTGGGGATCGGTGGTGTAATCGTATCCTCTACATAATACATCAAATTCGAACAAGAATGCATCCGGATCCTCCGACGTAAGGCCATGGAATGTGGGAATATGCTGGAGGGGGATGGCTTTCATGGGTGCATTCGCTGCAGAGTCTACTATAGGATATTGCAATGTGGAGGTCTGGGTATTTGGCTGATTCTGCGACATGGGATCGAATATATGCCAGTAATCTTCAGGAATTTCTAAGAGAGTGTTTCTTGGTTGAGTGGGGGTAGTCTCAACAGGAATTTTTTTGACAGCACTCCCTTTATCAGGGATAATGATAGTCCCCACTATCTGAGGTGAATGAATTCCTTCGACAAGAATTCTTGCAGCGCTTCCTTGGTCCAGGCTATTTAAAGACTGATTTGGCTTAATTGGAGATCTAGGCTCCCCGATTTCCCCTGTCTCTCCTTCTCCTTCGCAAAGGTTACTAAGGTTCCCTTCGTGCAGTAGTCCAGGAGTCAGATTTTCGATTTCTTGAAAGTCCTGTTCCTCTGTTTGACTGTGCACCTCAGCAAAGGCTTCAGATGGTGATTCTGAGGCTTGAAGGGAACTAGTAGGTTGTTTAGAATTGGTTTTCCTATAACCTACTAATGGCTGAGATTCGGCTTTCTTATAGATTTCGTCTATAAAGGTCGTTCGCCCAAGGGTCACCGGCCCCTTGGTTTTTTCGGCTTTAGATGGAGGCTTCTGATTTTTCTCAGGCTTTTTCTGCTTAGTCATGCACTCCAATTAAACTGCTAAATCCAATCAATTTCTGCTAGGAAGGCAGACGGTGGAGCAGGGCTTTTACATGCTCCGTACGTAGGTTCTTACCTTCTGTTTTTAAAATCCAATTCCCCCCTGGCAGATTCGCACACTACCCTGTTTTTAAAACAAATGGCTATACCCTTCCCCGGAAATGGCGCCAAAATGTAGAGTTGTAACAAGGGCCTTTTTCACCTGTAGTTATCTCACATTACAAGTCAATCTGGGAACGTTTTTGTTATTGCGAAGGGTATCTCAATTTGAGGCGATTTGTCAGAGCAATGATTCGTAGTATAGATCTAAGAAATACAAGAGTAAATGGATGCTAAGCTATGCTAAAGTACTTTTGCGTAAAGAATTCACACTTGGCAACTTTGTCAGTCAAGGGTACGGAAGCAATAACCCATCCCTTTAGAAACTGATAAAGGAACAGAAACTAGAGTATGGATCATGGATCTGGGAGCATAATAGCGTCTGTTGTGTCTCACGACAGCATTGATCCTCCTCCCACACAATATCAAGGAATGCAAGTAAAAAGGAACAGCAAGAAAGCAGAATGGAACAACAATAAAAGGAACAACAGTAAAGAAACTAAGTCTCGCGAGTTCAACCCTCTTAATTCTTGGCACCAACTCTCATGCAAATAAAGGCAATCTTTTGTACAAGTAGACAATTAACCAAATGGAACAGCAAATCACCATAAACAGGAAACGTCAATCATATACAAACATAATCTGAAATGATTACCAATAGTTCATTACATCGACCATATGCAGCTGAAACATTCCACCTATGAAATCTGTAACGAAAGTGAACAACTTGTTATGTGATCAATCCTGGAAATATGCTGCAAACTCGTTACAAAGATTTACAAAAGGAAAACTACTGATAACCAAGTATGAAACAACATATACGTATAACAAATTATAGAGAACAGTAAACAAACCATACAAATCCAAACTGTAATGATACAATCAGCCAGTGTCCGTTGGAGCTGGGCCCTTAGCTCTCAATGGCACACCGCCGTAACTTACTCCAGATGCAAAGGGAAAATAACACCAAATAGATTATATTAGCGCATCAATGATAGTACAGCAAAACTAAGTCCCAAAGAGACTCGATAGTCTGAGTGTAACCAATAGTGCAGCTTATAAACAAAAAGTAAAAACACAAAATATTCCCCGACGTCCCTTAAGTCTTCGATGCCGCCCCTTCTTATACAAGTAATGGCAGAGTTAACTAAACAACAAAATAATTGAACGTAACGATCCCTCAAGATCAAAGATCCTGAGGGATCTGTTAAACTGTTAACTCCTTTCTTTTCTCTGCCTAGTCTTCCGAACTGATAGTCCTTCATCTCGTCCCGGATTGATCTGCCTTAATTTACTCGCCCTGGTCTGGACTTTATTCGGTTTTAGGGGGACAGCCGTTATCTGCTCATGGGACTCTTGTTTAGCACCGCGCCTTCTTACTTTTGTCCTTTCCTGCATAAAGAAGATAACTTTCAGTGATTGGGTCATTTGTATTCATTCTCATTGCATTCTCCCTATTGTATAATAAAGAAAAGGTTACAACTATTGCTTGAAACACTACTAAGTTATTCGTTAAAACATACCTTTCCAATGCTCTACACTTTCTGTTACGAAGCCTAAAGAAAATGAGTTCCACTGTCCAAAAGAATGCAGGCCATATTGAACCCCACTTGTATCATCATGGGTTCATTAGAATTCTCATAGAGGATCAATTGAAAAATAATAATGATACATGTGAAAAGTTTTTAGTCAGGAATCATTTCCAAGAAGTAACTGAAGCTTCCGCTAGCAGTTCTCCTAGAATCCCAAAAAGAAGTAGGAGAACGAAAAGAGATGTTGCAGCCCAAGATCCTCCTATTGTAGAAACCAAGAAACAGAAAAAGGATAAAGGGAAAACAATTGTTCAAGAATCATATCCATCACCTGAACCTTCAGTAGAAGAAGACTCCCAAACCTTGGCTGATAGACTATCACAACTTCAAGTTGTTGCCCTCTCAAAGAAGAAACAGAATGAAAAACAGAGTGCCTAGCAAAAGAGCACTAGTGTAAAGTGAGAAGAAGCAGTAGACTTAAAGGAAGAATGAGTGTGACTAAAGAAAAACAATCACATTTCATTGATTTGGGAGAAGGTACACCTGAAAAGGCTCCAGCTCAGCTTGACCTTGAGTCCACTCCTCTACGCGAAGAGAGTCCCTTTCAGACAGAACCTCAAACAGAATTTGATTTTGAACATAGCCCAAGAAGACCACCTGAAATTGACCCTGACCAGTAGGAGCTATACAATTATTTGGAGGCCTTGGAGCAATCAGTTGCAGGTCCAAGCACTATATTGCCTCTTAATGAACAGGTCCAATCTTTAAAACAGGAGGTGTTTGAACTAGAAGTCCTGAACTGGCATATTAAACAAGAAAACGAAGCATTGAAAGAACAAAGTAAAGTGGACAAAATGGTCCATGACAATACCATGCTTCACTTAGGACTCTGGCAGAAGAAGAACAGAAAATTGAAAAGAAAATGTAAGAAACTGAGCAGGGCATTGATCAATATGAGATTCAGGTGTTTAGTCAAGAAACCAAGGACAATTTTGGCAGCAAGAAGAAAGAAAAGAAGGCTAGATGTTTTGGCAGAAGCATCTGAGCACATGGATTGAAAAACAATGACAAAGTTTTGGTTGCATGAGGACATGCAACACCTTCACAGTGGGGGTATGTTGAGCCTCAAACCTACACTTCTTTACACATCCTCTCAGCCTCCTTTTCCTATTCATTTCCTTCTTTTGCCACTCATTCCCTCCATCAAATTGCTCAAATCATTGTATTTTAGGACTTTTTACATGGTTTGATAATTATGCTAATGACTGTGTTTGGTTTAGAATTTTGGTTCAAAGTGCTGCGTTTCCGCAGCTCACACAGGGTTTTCCGCAGCTGATCCCGGTTTCTGCAGCCAACCCCGGATTCCGCAGCTGTTTTATTAAATGATATGTTCCAGGTGTCCTCTGGGAAGAAGAGCCACATGGGCAAGTTCGTAGAACCAAGGACATGGTGTGTGTCCCTCCAGATCACCCAAACCAGTCATCAAAACCTGTGGTCAACAAGGAGGAAACTACGGTCAACAGAGGTCATTGGCGGTGGCACGACTCTGCGTGTTCTGTTTTAGAGCACGTGAAGAACAGGTGGCATCGTCCTCAGTTATGAAGATAGTGGGAAACATAATCCAACAGCGGATTGAATGCCCACAACGACCGTTGCCTAAATCCGAGGACGCAGCAAGACTACGTGTTTTTGCACAGCTGCTCGAATTGCTTAGTTTCCATTAAGTTAGTTCGCTTTCCTCAGTTATAAATAAAGCGTCTTTGAACGCTGGATAGTTAGTTGTTAGCTGCTGTTATGTACTGTTGAACTCCCACTGTATTTTCTATTTCATGCATAATATATGAGAAGACTGTTTTTCCATTCAAGCGTGTAATTGATCCCTGAACCGGCTAGAGTAGGCAGAGGACCCCTGTTTACTAAAGGCCTGTACAGTACCTTTAATTTCCTACATTTCTTTCTTTCATTTTATGTATATAATGCCTCTGATTGCTGTGTTTTGATAGCTGTATATACATTTCGAATTCTGCTTGTTTATATTTCTGCACTTTTCCATGACTGATCAGTGTGTTATGCAGGTCTCTTAGGTGTGCCCGGGACAGTTTCTTTCTTTTCTTTTTCACAACTAGTGACACTTGTGATCATCTTGTCTATGTTGTTGACCTTCCTTGTTTTGTAGCCTTTATTTCCTTACTATCATTTAGTTAATTTGCATAGTTGCTTTCTACTTTTAGACATCAAGTTGTTTATCTATTGATGGTTCCTTTTTCATAAATTAATATCTTCATTAAGGACCAAAATATCACTTAGCACAGCTTGGTTTAGTTGTTCAAGAACTCACAATTACTTGGCTTATTTTTAATTGTCTCTCACATGATATATTCAGTTAAAAGGCAAGAGGTTAAGAAGAAGTTAAAGTATTTGTGACTAGTCTTTCTTTTATGTAGATTTACTTCAGTTTCACATTGCTTAGTTGTTATTTGACATAGATTTCATTTTCATTTTCTTGCAACAGCAGAGATACTGGACCAATGTCATTAGTCTTTTATTTGATGCCTTTATTTTCCTTTAAAAGTTGATTTCATTTCAGTTGTTGTTCAAGCTTTCTTTTAAGTTATAAAAAGCTCATCACAATCTCACACACTTCACTCGCTTTATTTCATTTCCATCACATCACATTAGGAGAGATATACTCGAAAACAAACTTGAAAAGTTAAAAACGACAAAAGCCTAAGAAATAGTTGCCTACGTACATACAGTACACCTCACTTCATCAGCTTACGAGCCCCGGGTTGACATTTAAAAGTTGCAATTTAGACATCACTAAATTGACCAAACAACAAGAGAGACACAAATATACGTGGTTCACCCAGTTTGGGCTACGTCCACCTCGAATAGCCAGTGCTTCCTTTCTATTATGCAGCAAAATGAAGAGACACAACCTACAGCAGATCCGCTGTAATATCCTCTGTTTTCTCTCATAGTCTCACCTCTCTGCTTCTCGCTCAGAGAATACACATATATTACACAGACTCAATACAATGCCTCATACAAAGAGAGGGGTTGCCTTCTAGGGCAAAAAACCCTAAACTAAACATAAGTTCTACCATCAGATCATTCGCCTAATGAACGACCTAGATTGACTAGAAATTACTATACTTTTACAAGGCAATTTTACATCTGTTTTTAGCTTCGGGGGGGTGGCTGCCCTCGAGCCCCTGCCAGGGGACCGCTGACCCCCAAACCCCCCACCCGGTGGGGATCAGCCCCCCCGGACCTCTGAACAATCATGCTCCACACACAACATTGTAGAGCCTTGAATGTTGTTCTCTTAGTAGAAAAATGGCCTCCACAACATCCATCATGACATGTTGAGAGGATGTCAAAGACATCCTCTTCCCTCACACGTCTCCTTAGGATATAATATGGTCCCAACTTGAAGATATTTCTAGGAATCAAAGTGAATGGGGAACTTTTACTAACAATCTTTCTTTTATCCTTGGAGGATAGATTAGGAGGGAACCTCCCAACAACCAATTAGTTAGCTATATCAGCAAATCAAGGAGAGAGCATCGATATGGAAAAGAGGTGTTCATCTAGGAGTTGATCATCAACCATTTCCTCCTTCACTATGGGCAAGGTTAGTCTTGACAACAAATCAACAACCACATTCTCTTTTCTTGGTTTATCAATAACATTCAAATGAAATTGTTGCATTAACAACCATCTAATTATATTATCATTGGCATTAGGTTTATTCACTAAATAGTTAATGGTTGCATGATCAGTGTGGACAAAAGTTTGATTACCAGTGATGTAATGTCCAAACTTGTTTAAAGAGTGTACCACAACTAGGAGTTCATTTTCAGTGACTATATAATTTAGCTCAACTTTAGAAAGGTTCTTATTGATGAAATAGATAGCATAAGGAAATTTTCCTTCCACTTGTCTTAACGTTGCCCCTACAGATTTATCTAATGTATCTGTATGTATATGGAAAAGTAATGCCCAGTTGGGACCTCTAAGGATGGGTGCAGTGGTCAGCTTTTCTTTTAGCACTTTGAAGGCTTCTTAACAATTGTTTTTCCAACAAAATTATGAATCTTTAGCCAGTGGTCCAAACAAGGGTGAAGCCAATTTACTAAAGTCTTTAATGAACCTTCGATAATACCCAGGAAATTCTAGGAAGCTTCTAACATCTCTTTGCTTTGGAGGAATACAGACCCTTTTAATGATGGAAATTTTCTTGGGGTCAACATGTATCCCTTCCTTGGATATGGAATGGGCAACAATAGTCCCTGTATTCATAAAAAATCACATTTCTAAGGACTCAATGAAAGAATCATTTCAAAGCATTTCTTTAATATTTTTCACAAATTAGAAAGAGCTTCCTGGAAGTCACATCCATAAGGAGTGAAATCATCCACGTATATCTCAATAGTGTCATGAACAATGTTAGAAAAAATACTTAGAACTTCCCTCTGGAAGGTTGAAATGGCATTGCAAAGACAGAATGGAAGGAACCTATACACAAAGGTACCACAAGGACATTTGAATGTGGTCTTATATTGGTGTTCACGACTGATCTGTACTTGGTTGTACCCACTAAATCCATGTAGGAAGGAGAAGAATCTATTCCCTGTGAGGCCATCTAGTAATTGATCAATGAATGGAAAAGGGAAGTGGTCCTTCTCTGTAGCCTTGTTAATCCCTCAATCGTCATAATAGATCCTCCAATTCCAATTTTTCTTGGGGACTAAAATGAGAGGGGATACCCACTCACTATGTAAAATGGGGTATATGAACCTTGCATGTAGTAGCTTTTATAATTCATCTTTTACAATTCCCTTAAGGGTTGGGTTCATCCTTCTCTGAGGTAGGTGCATAGGCTTGCATCCCTCTCTGATGTGGATAGGATGAGTACAAACTGAGGGATGCACACCCTTCATCTCCTTATATTCCCAAGAAAAAGCATCCAGGTGTTGCCTGAACACACTACATAATTGTTATTCTTTCTTGGATGAGAGAGAGGGGTTGATATTTAGATTTCTAGATGGGTTAATCTCTACAACCTTGGCATGTTCTAGGCCATAGTCAACAGAGCACAAATTAGTCCAAGGACTACTCTCGAGTTCCTTTATCAGTTCATCAATTGGCATGGCAGTGGGAGGCCGATTATGTAAGATATGGTCAATAAGGCCATCTTCATTAAGTTTCCCTCCCCCTATAACAATGTCTAGTGTGCATACTGGGTAGAGATATGTCTGATAAAATTCTTCCTCTTCCTCATCCCCTAACCACAAGGGTAAGTCATGCTCACTAGAAGGTTGAGAAAGGGGATACATCACAATTTTCTTTGATAGGTGCTCGTTCTTGATGGTCATGTTCCCAACCCTGCAACTAATGTAGGCATCAACAATGGCCAACCAAGGTCTTCCTAGGATGAGAGGATAGCCATTAAACTTGGTTTTGGGATGGAGGACAAGGAAATTAGTGGGGTACTCCCAGGAGTCGACAGAGACCATTACATTTGTTGGCATTATGATACAGGCATTGTCCTTGATGGAAACTCACTCAGATGACAGTTCACAGTGCAGTAGGTTAACAGCAAAGGATCACAAATCAGACTCCAAAGAATGAAGAAAGAGAGGTATACGCCTGTTCACTTTGTCCAAGAAGCATATACACATGGGTTAACAGAAAAAAAAAAGGAGCGTATAACGTATACACGCACTTTCATAAGAGGAAAAGTGCATACATGTTGGAAGACCAAAATTTTGGTTAAAGGTATTTGGTCCAAGGTATTTTGGTCTGAGGTATTTGGTCCAAGGTATTGACCCTAGGTATTTGGTCCAAGGTATTGGTCCTAAATGGTTTTGGTCCAAGGTATTGAGAAAGGCCTAAGAGTATATAAGGAGGAGAAGATCATTAGGCCATGGGAGTAAGTAATAAGATTCTAAGGAATACTTTTATCTGAAGTATATGTTATGTTGCAGGGTTATGTTTGGGACTAGATCTGAAATATTTATGTGCACCTTCAGTTCAATGTTGGGTTAGGATCATGAGATGTGAAATGACTTATTCTTGAATGATTTGATGTTGGTTGAGACTAGATCTGATGTTTTGTGGCTATTTTATTCGTTATCTATCAAGATCTGGGTTTGTCTAAAGTCTGGAATTGCAGCAAAGTTCTAAGTCAATATTTGTAGATCTATACGTAGGTTCGTCTCGGCCAAAGAGCTTATACACGCAGGTTTGGTTCTTTCAAGTAGCGTATACAAAAGAAAAGCTTCCTTTTTCATATCTGATTGATCTATATGATAAAATTATGTTTTTTTACTATTGTCTGTCAATGAAGTCTTCTTAGATCTGAATGTAAAATTGAATGCATAAGGAGGCTGGCATTTGATTGATTCATTATATAAGTGAGAAGAAGTGATCTCTATCCCTGCCTATGTAAAGCTCTGAAAGTTGACAGTCGATACTCAGTTTATTGATAGTTGGTACAGACTTGACTCAAAAGTTTATGCTTGTAGTAGTTTTGAAGGTATACGCAGGTACAATTAACGGAAGTAGCCTATACACGCAGTTTGGTTTCAGATAAGTAGCGTATACACTCTAATGCATGATTTTTAAGGTTACAGCTAATTCTGAATGATGATGCATGGTTCTGGGTTCATCACAGTGTTTTGTTATCAGTGATCTAATTGTTCAGATGAACTAAATATTGGTTGATGCAGTTTAAGTTCAAAAGCGTTGATGGGTCCAGTGTGAAAATGTGATGAAACATGGCCTTCAGATTGTGGTGTTGTGATCTAGGAGTATCTAGTCTGAAAATTCATGAAACATGGTCCCTGGTGGAAGAGTGGAGGTTTTTTGTAGGTTGGCACCTACGTACTAGCAAACATATTGGCTAGTACAAAATCTAGGGGGTTGTAGCTCCCTTCTAGTAGAAGCTGGAGAAAGAGAGAAGGTTGTAACCTTCTACAGGTAGAAGCCTGTGTACTGGTATGAGTCTGCACCAGTACAAGATTGTAAGCAAATTTTCTTATTATTAAAAGAAGACAAAGACAATAGCAGCAATGGTTTTTACCCTGTTAAAATTGGCAACTAGGGCCAAACTCCATGTGGGCCATCTTATTTATGGCAGCTAATATTTTTATTGGATCCCTCTCATCAAGAGGTATAGGATTGATCTAAATATCATCCGATTTCGATAAGTATTTATGAAGTTGTGAATTTATTTATGTTGTAAAACAAATTGTCAAGTCGGCCAGCAACTTGAGTAGGCTCAGAAGCCCAGTAGATGTGTCTATTCATCATCTTCATTTTTAGTATAAATAGGTGAGGACTTGAAGTCATTGGGGACACATTCTTGAATTGATCTCCTCCTCTCCACGTCTTGGGTTTATGGAGAAGGAGGGATACCAAAAGAATACGTTGGCCTAGCTACAGATGATGCCCTAACCCTATCCGTTGTAAATAGAGACATATACGTAGGCATATGAGGATGATCTACGTAGAAAACTGAGACCTAATACGTTGTCCAAAAGTCTTATATGCAGTCCCTAATCTACGTAGCCAAGGAAGCTCTTATAACGCAATCATAAAGGGTAGCCGCAATGATATGAAAGAAGCCGCAATCTATATGCACTCACTCACTGTCTTGAAGACTTTTGTACGCAAGGCATAGACCTTACATGCAGTTCATGAAGACATTCATTCACAGTCAATGTGGTGCCCTAATCTACTCCGTTGTCATATGGAAGAGCCGCAAACATAACAACAATCAAGCATGGAAGAAGCTGTAGTCATAATAATGTCAAGGAGATTTGGCTGCAGGAGACCTATAGCTGCCAAATGTACTGTGAAGGTGTCACGATTATGCAGCCCTAAACTACAGCCACGTGGCCCTAAATGTTGTAATCATACACAGTCATGGTTACCTTTATACGATGTTCATAAAGACATGTATACACAGAATACAGAGATATTTATACACAATCATAACTGCACTCAAGCATAGCCACAAACTCAGCATACATGTGTAGTAGAGAAGAATGTATGTGATTTGGGCACATCTATCTTCACGTTGGTAGTATACATGACCCTCGGCATACTTGTAGCAGTCTTGATGTGCTATGATCACAACAGATTTTGGTTTCAGTTGGATGAAGAAGAACTCAGTATATAGATCTCGGTGACATACATCTTGTACAACAGTGACTTGAAGTATTAGATGATGTTCCTATATGAAGTGATAGTGATCACCTCTGCAAAGAGTGTCAGTCTCATCAAAGGTAAGTGACAGGATCATAATCTTACAGTACAGTAAGGAGCAGTTATGATCTCAAGGTACAAAGTTCATCTCAACCTCTAGGAACAATCAGGTGTATAATCCTCTCATCAAAGTAGTGATGAATGATGATGAACAGGGTGGCATAATGATAGAAGGTGTAGCATAGTGGGCATGATAAATAATGAGCAACATGATGATGAGAGCAGATGAGAGCAGCTCAGTCATCAAGGTTCAACAATGTGACAGTACAACATGGTGTCACTCGGTTATGTGCAGCTAATGATGAAAGGCAACACTATGATAGGTGAAGGAGTCACCTTGGAGAATCAGTTGAAGCAACATGTCTTCAACTGGTCTCATATAGATATAGAAAGTCAAGGTGCTGACTTCTGTTGTAAATGTACTATCTCTCTCTCTTTCTCTGCTGAACTTTAAAGAACATAAAAGAAGAATTGATCAAGGGTTTCCCCACATTGGGCTTTGTCCTTGGCTGGCACCACATCTTGTGTCCTCTTGTCTTGGCTTATCTTCTACGATTTATATTTATGTTCTATCTGTAGTTTACTTTAATTCTGATGTGATTGCTAACTACGAAAATTTAAATAAATTGCTCTAGCATAGAACATGCCTAAAATTAATATACCCACATTGGGTTTCCACCTTACATCTTGGTGTTCATGTGTGATGCTTTATTCTTCTTTTACTACCTTGTCTAATAAATCTCTGATATACTGGTTTAAGCTCAACACATGATAAATTTTCTAAGTCACAAGTTCTATGGATATATGTTGGTTTCCTTAATCATAGTCGTGTGTACACGTTAGTTCACTTCACTGAAGTAGCATATATAAATCTGTTTGGGAAATAAAATTATTGATCTGATAATACTGATTCATCCCCCCTCTTAGTATTATTTCCAACAACATCCTCAATAACTCCCTCAAGAACTATTGTGGATGAATATGCAAGATATAGTACTGTAGTGGTCTTCCTCAAGGCTCGTTGGAGGTTGAGCTTTAGCATGGTTTCCATGTTCATCACATTTATTCTAGCCCCAAGGTCAATCAAGGTATTAGGGACCATAATTCCATCAATGTGTGCACCCACTACTGGGCTACCAGGATCAAAGTACTTTGGGGATATTACCCTCCCAAGCATTAGGTCAAATAGTTGTCCAACAACATTGATAGTGGGGGTATCTCTTCTTATTTTCCAAGGTCTTTTGAAACACTCTTCCTTGATAATCTTGTTGTAAATGGGGAAATATTTGATGGCCTAGAGAAGGGGTATTTTGACACACAATTTCTTCAATTCTCCTATAATTTTATCCTCCTTTGGGGTGTGTTGTTTAGGGTGGACCAACCTTTCAGGGCAAGGAAATGCATTGGCTTGAGGGGCACTCTCTTCATTCTCTTCTTCAAGCACTCCAGGTTGAGAATGTGGGTGATTATCTAGGAGCAACTTCCTAGACCGAAGGTTTATCTCTTGGATTTCCACAACATAAGCAAGATAGGATGTCTCACCGCTATCAACCTGTCATGCATACTTATTGTTTGGGTTCGGATTGGGTTGAGCAGGTATTTTAGGTTTCTTAGGTGGAGTATGTTGAGGGAGTTGTGATTGAGGTTGAGGTGGAGGTAGTAAAGTAGGAGGTTGGGTTGTTTGAGGCCTCCACCCTGGTGAGAAGTTGCCCCATTGGGAAGATTGAGGTGGATATGGTTGGAAAGGAGGGTTAATAGCATGAGGAGGATATTGAGGACTGTAAGGCCAAGGAGGAGGTGTGTACCATGATGAATGAGTGGAAGGATACCAAGGATGGAAATTTTCATTTTGATTTGGATTGTAATGAGGACATTGTGCACCTTACATGCCCTATGAATATGGACAAGGGCCTTGAGGCCTCCTTTTTTAAATGAAGAAGAGTTGCTCTGAATCACCCTTTTCCCATTAGTATACAACCTTTAGACCTGACAGAGAGGGAAATTTATTTGTTGCATGGTTTTCTTCATAGACAAAGAAGAATTTTATGACATTCAGTGGGCACTCATTCCTAGGGTATCTCTTAGTGCATCTAGGGAAGAAGATAGCTAGTGCCCTTTCTACTTCCTCTTTCTTCCTATCTCATGTTTGAGGGTTGATGTAGAGGGAGATGAATAAAGGAAGCCTTGGCTAGACCTACCCTTTTTCCTAGTAGCCCTAGAGTGATTCCTGAATATTGTATTGATGTCATCATAAGGCAATTATGAGATGTCTCCTCCAAATAGCATGTTGACCGTTTCCATTACATCCTCTCTAATCCCTCGGAGAAGAACTAGCTTGAGGGATTCATGGTTAAGGGGACAGTTATCCCTCCTATAATTGAGTTGGAATCTCTTCTAGGGTCACCCTAAAGATTTCCTCCTAAGTTTCTTGGACCTACAACAATCCATGTACTCGTCATTGAAGGCTTGTTTCATTTGTGTCCAAGTAGTGATGTTGCCTCTAGGTAAACTCATAAAAAAATGCAAGGTTGCATCTTTGAGGATAGATGGAAACAACTTCAACTTCTGTTCATCCAAGGCATAGTCATAGGTCCTACAGACAACAATAAATTAAAACATGAAGGCGTCGAGATCCTCATAGGCTAGGCCATGGAAATTTGGAAGGGAAGCAGGGTTTATATTCTTCGTTTTCGCCTCCCCATTGGTTTCTTTGATAGGGAAAAGCTCATTTTTTCTATTTTTAGCCATGGTTTGGGTAGGCGAGATAGGTTCTTCTTCCCCTATGGGTTCCTCAAAAATCTCAAGTTGATCTCCTAGAGGGTGTTCTAACTCCCTTGTAGTCAGAGAGGGAAGTTCACAGTCACCAAAAAAAAATGAATTTTGACTTCTTGAAGGGGTGGCGTGTTTTGTAAGAATTTCCCTTGACTATCCCTACTCCTACGAGGCATGAAATAACTAGCTCTATTTTTTGAATTATTTTTCTCTTCTACTTTTTGAAGCTTCCAAATCAATAAGACTTAACCAAAATAAAAAACAATTAACTCATAAGTAGAAACAATACCTACTTCAACAAATCCCTAGAAATGGTGCCAAAAAAGTGATAAGCCCTAGTATGGCATCAAGGATGTTGCAACTCCCAAGTCTCTTAACTTAAGTTATCAACCTGGGGTTCATACAAACTTAGAGGTGATAGCCTATATGCACAGAGGGTTAATTTCTACTCATGTCACCCTCAATAATTAGATCAGATCAAGGTATTCAGAGATCACTCCTTTAGCGAACTACCAAGAGAATTTCTTATGAAATCATATCATGGTTGCAAGGAAATGAACATAATTATAACTACAGAAAGGAAAATGACATTCATTAAATGTAAAGGTTAATTTTAAATTCCATGAAAGGAATAAACTAGTCTAGTTGTAGAATTGAACCATGCCACCCTACTTGCATACAAATCAAATCAATAATATACTTGCATGAATCATTTATCTAATTGCAACTTCCTTGAAAAGGAGGAATTCAATCTTCAACATAACTATGGAATCTAAAAATACTAAGACTAATTCTACTTGTTGTCTTGTTATTGAAATGAGGAAAATATGGGGTTGGATTGGTCTTGGAATCTTCCTTAATCATGAAGTTAAATCTTAGTGGGCATTATTCAACTTCAAAATTCAAGATTCAAAGTTTAGAGCAAATCTAGTGGGATTTTAGAAATGCTATAGGAAGTGCTACAAGAGGCCTTATTTTGCTACAGGAGGGGGTTTGAGAGATTTCTGAGGGAAAGGATGGTGTCTTGAAGGTGGAGGAAGGGGGATGGAGGTGAATGAAGGGTGTGGGAGCTCTTTTTCCAATATTCGTACCCCTCGCAGGCCTATCTCGGTGGAAGATTTTGAGAGTAGTATGAGATGTCTAGGAGGAAGGTGGAATGACCTAAATGGACGTGGATGAGTGTTCCAACTCCTGCAAGTCAACAACAATCCCCATAGACTAATCAAGTACATGGATTAAATGACCAATATTGCAGCAACATGAATCAAAGTGGAAAGGATGAGTTGAATTTTTTTTCTTTAAGATCTACTCTAACATATACCTAATATAATTGCCAAATCAATGCTACTAACTTCTAAGTTGCAGAAACCAAGCATATAGAAGAGTTTCAATCCAAAACTTAACAATTTCCAAGAAATCATAAACACATGTTTTTAGCTTGTTATTGTAGATCTTCCAACCACCCTTCCCACAAGAGAGTTAGTGGTCCCCTGCAACTACAATTTTTATAATATAACTCCTATTCAAACAAAGAAAGCAATGAAATAATTTGAACAAGAACAAGTAAATAATACAGGAGAGGGACTAAAGCCTCTGGGTTGGGCCCAAAACCAAGTGTTTCAACCCTCCAAAGTTAACTCATATGCAGGCCAATAGTAAACTTTTCATTGACAGAAAATGAGAGTCACATACATCATATGAAAGATGAAAATAACAATATCAAGCACTAGGATCTCAGTAACTACTCCTATCTCCAACAAAATTTTGAATCCCAATGAGCCCTTAGGCTTGTTTATTTATACAAAAAGTAGTTGAGAGAAGCTCCCTTGAAAAGAGTTGTAATTCCCTCCAAAATCTCGAGTTTGGTGGATCTGGTTCCCTTGGACCTTCACATGCACTTGAGTTCCTCGACTGCTAGTGAATTTGAGTTGTTGGTGAGGAATATTTGATCTCAAGCCAAGTTGAAAATTTAATGTTGTGCAAAATCCCCTTATATTCTCTCTAGATCCCTCCAATTAGCACATGCATACTAAATATCTTTAAAAATGATTCTTTTGCCTGCATATTAATCACATTGGGCCATGAAAGGCAACAAGCACCCTTTAGTCTTCCTACTAAGCATATTTTGGTTAAAAAATGCAATTTAATGTGAGAAAATGAGAGTTTTAAGGGATGAAGGATAGAAAAATGGGCCTCAAAATATACATATTGATGGGACCCATCAAGGGGACATCCCTCCCTAAGCCCCTTAGAAGTTTTGAAGAAACTAGATGCATA
Source organism: Pinus taeda (assembly GCA_000404065.3). NCBI lineage: Eukaryota > Viridiplantae > Streptophyta > Pinopsida > Pinales > Pinaceae > Pinus > Pinus taeda. The sequence goes on along the minus strand of APFE030793985.1, from coordinate 9,473 downwards.
CCCATTAATTAAAAAATCAAAGAAAACTAAGGGAGGACAGTCCATGATCTAATTTACCATAGTAATGTTCATCCTTATGTGTATTAGGGTTAACTTTACATACAACCTATTAACTCTATCATATGCTTTATACAATTCTAACTTTACCACCATGGCTAGGAGTTCCTTCACCTTAATAGAATGTAGTCCCTTTTTAGATGCTCTTGTAGTACCATGGATTTACTTTCCACTCAAGAAACCAAATAGTTCACTGGAAATAGTTTTAGAGAAAACCATATTCATCCTTCTAACAAGTATGTTTTCAATGATTTGCATAAGGATATGGGCCCAATTTTCTAAAACAAGGAAGGAGAATCATTCATGGAAATTAGGGAAATGAATCTTGAATTTAACGAATCTAAAATTTAACTAGCCCTTCTTGACTCTTCCACTACTTTGAGTGGACCTTCTTCAAGGAGATCATAAAAAACAATAAATTTTAATTGTCCAACCATCAATCCCTAGACTCTTATCTCTTTGGAAAAATTCCATAATTGCCTTTAATTATTCTTTTGTTATCCCAATCATTAGATCTTCATTGATGTTCTCATCTATATGTCTAGGAAATAAGGAGGTGATCTTTATGATTTCTACAATATTATCTCTTTTAGGTTCCTAGTAGGAACCCTTGCAATCAGGGAAAATTTTAAAGATGGAAATTTATCTTGGAGTCTAGAAAACTTGGCAAATCTTACTAGGTTTTAATATGCAAGATATAAAATATTTGGTGATACTTCTATTAAAATATTCAAATTTCTAATGATCATATGTAGTCTTTACAAAACTTTTGTGATTTATAAGGTAAAAATATTTTATCCTATAAAATTTAGACAAATCATTTTTAGGAAAAATGGAAATTGATTAATATTTTTTTGGAAAAATTATGGAAATTAGTCCATCTATGATATCTAACCCCTAAAACGTTCATGGTTGCAATTTGTGACCCCTAGATATAGTATTGACTTATATATTATAACCCTACTTTTATCTACCCTCTCCATCACCCAAATGGTATTCAAGCTCTTTTTTGTTTAGCATATACGTGGAAAAATTTAGCTTTTTTGTCCATGTGGACTAGCTACATTTCCCTAGTATTCATTATCCATTTTGACTCTTCCTATTCAATTGAATTCCTCTTCTTCACATTTAGTTCCTTAACCCTTACTTTATCACCTTTTGAGAAAAAACCCAACCTATTATGTTTATAGATTTGGGCAATTTCTAATTCCACTCATTTCAATTGATGTTGGAAGTGTTAATACTTTTCTTTCATCCCAACAATCATTGGCTTTTAACCTTTGTAACATTATTTTCAAACTAACATTCGATTGAAGACCCACCATATTCCAAAGATAAATATGAGGAATTTTGATGGCAAGGATCGGGTAACTTGGATACTACATATGGAGTAATATTTTGATCTACAAGCGAGAAAAATCATGCTGCTTGCTGAAGGAGTTGTGCAGCCCTAGCCAACAAACCCAACAAGAAGCACATAGCTACCCCTCAGCAACCTCCTATTGCTGGGGACTGAGCACCATGGACGCATCAGAGGACGGAGAGCCTCTCCCAGATCAATAGCAAGAAAATGAAGGAACAACAAAAGCTTTCATCTCTCTCATTTCTGCAATGGACCCGGCAAAGAACAGACCATCAGTCACTAAGTCTGTTAAAATATTGGAAGACATTCTTGAAATCTCACTCCCTCCTGCCCTTCCCCGTAGAGCAACATTTTCTCTGACGGAGCGTGGATTAGTGGGGCAGTTCACTAGGTTATGGCCATCGCCCAAAACTGTGCAAAAATGGGTATAAAGGAACTAGATGGCATCAATAGATGGGAAAATCTCAATTAGGTTTTGTGGAAGAGGTTACTACACCTTTCACTTTGAAACCAAAGAGGGTCGAGATCTGATATTTAGGAATGGACCTTATTTTATGAATACAAGGGGATTGTATCTAAACAGATGGATGCCAGATTTCGATCCAGAAATGGATGTACCCAATTCCGTCCCCATTTAAGTCAGACTACCACACCTTCCCCTTCACTATTAGGGGGATGATTCGATTAAAGCCATAGGGAATGCAGTCGGGAAATATATAGGAAGGTGCAAGCCAAAGGAAAATATGCATGCATGCGCCAAAATCTGTGTAGAAGTGGATCTTGCGAACGGGTTACCAAAAGCCATCAAAATCAAAGTGGACCAGTGGACGCACATAAAACAGCTGGATTATGAACAAATCCCTTTCAAATGCAAGGTATGTCATGAATATGGTCATTTTGCAAATAGATGTACAAAAAAAAATGAAAATGAAAATGAAAAGAGTGAAGATCCAGAAAACAAATGGGAACAGGTTAAAAGAAAGAAGACAACCCACAAACAACCAAATCTATCTTCCTTGCAGCCCTCCACATCCTCTTATCTCCAACCTCCATCACCAAAAGAAGATAATAATCCTCTTGCTAGCCTTAATCCTTTTGAGCCTATGGATCCTTCATCCCCCCCCATCCCCTGGACCAAGATCCAGATCCAGATCCCCACAACATACCCCCAACCCCCCTACATCCCCTCTGGTATCAAAACAAAATACCCCTCCCCCCCCCTATAGACAAAATCCTAACTAGAAAGTAGTCAAAGGAAGCACCCGCAAATGTAGAATATGAAAAAAAAAGCAAGAAGAAAGACAAACAAAGAACTCAGGGATGAAGCAGCAGCAAAGGAAATGGCATTAGGAATGCAGAAACCTATGGAAACCTTCTTAGGAAGGAGTACAGGAAACAACGAAAAAAGCCAGCAAAGAGGGAAAGGAGTCATGCACCACCCAACAAGAAAATAGTGATAGTGGTCTCCTAGAATTGCAGAGGAATGGGATCATTCGTCAAAGAAAATGCCACAAGAGACATTCTAGCAAAAGAAAACCCAAGCATCCTTATGATTCAGGAGACAAAAACAAACAGCCAAGAAACTGAAAATATTAAAAAAAAAAAAAAAAACAAAAATTATGAAGGGGAAGCAATACAGGCAACAGAAGCGTCAGGAGGTATTTGCACAATATGGAGAAAAAGAAACCTGGGAATTAATAAAATACAAAAAAGATCAGCACTGGATCCAAACAGATCTAATGCACATCAGTACAAAAGAGAAGTACATTGTCATAAATATATACGCCCCAAATCACTACAAGGAAAAAGAGCAATGTTGGGCCACCATAAAAGAAGCACTAAAAGAAACGAAAGCTGGGAAAATAATACTAGGAGGAGATTTAAATTTGGTAAGAAGTACAGAAGAAAAGTTTGGAGGAACATACCACACAGACCCATCTAGGGTATCCTAGAAGAAATAATGGAACAACACAATTTAATAGACATCCCGCCAAGCAACAGGAAATACACCTGGAGTAATAAAAGAGTGGGTAAAAGCAACATAAAAGAAAGGCTCGATAGAATTCTGATACAAGAAAACATAGCAGCAGTGCACAACTCCATAAAATAAAAAATTTTACACACCACAACATCTGACCATAAACCGGTGACAATAGTCATGGGCAAAATGGAAAACCAGGGACCACTCCCATTTAGATACAACTCAATTTGGGACAACAACATAGAAATCGGTGAATTAGTCAAGGAAGCATGGGAGCCAAGAGTAATAGGATCACCACAATATATTTGGGAAACAAAATTAAAAACTTCAAGAACCAAATTAAAGGAATGGGCAAAGAGCAAATGAAATAAAATAAAATAAAAGATTTACAGCAGAAAATGGACAGCATGCAAATTGAAAAAGAAATCAAAGAAGAAGGCAAGCAAGATTATCTAAGAGAAAAGGAAATCTTTTGGGAAATATATAGGGAAAATAGGAAAGAAGAAGAAGAGGCAAGATTGAAATCTAGAAGTTTGTGGCTCAAGGCAAGGGACAAAAACACATCATTTTTCCACAACACAATGAAGATAAGAAGAGCAAGAAACCAAATAGAAAAAATATAAGTCGACAACCAAGAGGTCAAAGGTGTGGAGGAACTAAAAAAAACAGCCTATCAGCACTTTAAAAACTTACTTTTAGCCAACGAAGAAATGGCTGAAAGTGAAGATTTCTTAAAGCACACAAAAAAAATTAAAATTAAAAAAGATCAAATGCAGCAATGTGCAAGGATCTCATAGGAGAAGAGGTAGTGGCGGTCATATGGAGCCTGCATCCGGACAAAACCCTAGGGCCAGATGGTATCACAATAGCATTCTACAGATTTCATTGGTATACCATCAAAAAGGATTTCTTAAGAATGGTGGAGAATGTCTTCAAAAAAAAAAAAGGGAGGCAACACAAAATCCTCCTATCTTGCTCTAATCCCAAAGGAAGCAAACCCCTTAACTTTCAACAAGTTTTGCCCTATCTCTCTTGGCAATTCATCTTATAAGATAATAACAAAAATAATTGCAAATAGAATCAAGGAATTGCTTCCAATAATCATATCTAAAAATCAAGGAGGATTCATGCCCAACAGGCAAATCATAGATAATGTAATTATTGTACAGGAAGCTATACACTCTAGTATGCTAAGGCAAGAAAAAGGCCACACAAGCAAACTAGATATGACAAATGCATTTGACAGGGTTAGCCATCCATATCTAATGTTTGTCCTTCAGAAACTTGGGTTCTCAAGAGAAATAATGGAATTCATACAAGCATGCATTTCTACTCCATGTATTGTCCCTCGCATAAATGGAAGGCCCAGTGACTTCTTTCAAAGCACAAGAGGCCTTAGGCAAGGTTGGCCTCTCTCTCCCTTCCTATATATTATAATGGCAGAAACATTAAGCAGGGCTCTGGAAAAACAAAGAAAGGAAAGAAATATCACAGGGATCAGAATAGTAAAAGGAGTAAAAACAATAAACCACTCACTCTTTGCTGATGACACATTGCTACTAGGAGGGGCATCAACAATAATAGAAAGGAAGTTCAAAAAAGTTCTGGATGACTTTTTACAGGTTTCAGGTGGGCTATTAAATAATACAAAATGTAGGATATATGGATGGAATACCCCTCCCAAAACTATGCAAAGGATCTCACAAATATTAGACATTCCTGTACAGGAAAAATGGACACATTTCTTTTACCTGGGACTTCCAATCTCAAAAGAGAACATGAAGACAGAAATATGGACTAAAAAAATTGAAAAAATGAAAAACAAAATACAAAGCTGGGGTATGATGTGGCTAAATATGGCGGGAAGGGTAATACTAATCATTGCACTCCTTGCAACACTACCTATCTACCAATATGCAATAATCATGGCCCCAACAAGTGCCCACAAACAGATGGAGTTAATCTTAAGAATCTTTCTGTGGTAGGGGGGAAGCAAGAAAACAAAAAATTTAGCCTGGTCAGGTGGGAGCAAGTAGTACTACCTTATGAACAAGGAGGACTATCAATACGGACACCCGGGCTCATGAATGCAACATTGGGAATGAAGATAGTATGGAGACTAATTACAAGAAAAGAGCGCTGGTGGAAAAAGACTCTTATATCAAAATACATGGATGGCACCAGGAAAAGACTGCTTAATGGAAATATCCCAATAAGACAGTGGACCCAAGTATGGAAGCTGGTTAAAAAAACAATTCCATTAATGAGTAGATACATCTTTAAAATCCCAGGCAATGGAAAAAAAATTTCAATTTGGGAGGATAGAGTCATGGGAAAAGAACCACTATAGACACATCTAGAGATTGAAGACATACAAGAATGGATGAAAGGTAAAGGTATCAATACTTTACACTCAATCTCCCAATGGAGCCAAAAGGAGTGGCAAGACTGGAAAATCTCAACAATTCTGACAGATTTGGAAGGGCAATGGAGCAAAATCAGGCAGCTCCTAAAGGGGCAGTGCCAATCCACCATGATGAGGAAGATGATTATCTCTGGGACCCAAGCGGTGGACATTACACAGTTAGGACTGGATATAAAATCCTTCAAGAACAACTAAATCAACAAGACTAGGATTCTTGGAAAATAGCATGGAAATCAAAAAGTCTGCCTAAGATCAAAATGTTCATTTGGACTCTTTTAAAAGGGAGAATATTGACCAATGAAAACTTGAAAAAAAAGGCTTTCAAGGCCCAACACGATGCCCATTATGCATGCAGGTTGAAGAAAATATACAATGTTTATTCCAAGAATGCACTTTTGCTAAATAATGTTGGCAACAGCTAATAAGTCCATTGGAAATAAGAATAAATTTTGAAAATCCCTTGCTAGATTTTCTTCAGACCTTTGAGAAGGCCTACCCATACACAACAAAGAAGAAAGTCATAATTCAGAGAATATGGAAGTGCATTCTAGTAGTTCTATCTTGGCAAATTTGGTTGACACGAAACAAGTGCATTTTCAAAAATCAAATTCCAAGGATAGGGAAGACCCTCTCAAAAATGCGGGGATTAACTTCTGAAATCCTCAACATCAAAGGAACAACACCAACAGATTATAACACTCTTAAACGGGAAGAGCGAGATTGGCTCAGCAAAGCCATAATAAATAATAATGGACAAAAAGGACATAGGAATATAAACTCAGGAAATATATGGAAATAAGAATGAGTGAACAGGAATTGATAAACTGGAGAAAAAATCAGAATAGATATTGTCTATACTTTGATGGGGCCTCATAGCATAATCCGGGAAAGGCAGGGGCAGGGGGAATAATCCTCGATCTTGATGGGAAAGAAAATGTCACATATGAATGGGGATTGGGACAAATCTCAAATAATAAGGCAGAAGCATACATCTTGTTGATGGGAACAAGAATTAAAAAAAGAAGAAGAGAAATTCAAAATCCTATCATAATAGGAGACTCAGCCATAATAATAGAGGCAATGGCAAGAAACAAAAATCCAAGCAATGAGTTCATGAACAGAATTTTTAGAAGAATCAGGAAGAACTTGGAAGGCTCTGGCAATGTAATCTTCAAACATGTCTTGAGAATTCACAATCAACAGGCGGATTATTTTGCAAACCAAGCAGTGAAAAAAAATGAAGGGAATGTTCATGAAAACCAAGAGGAATATCACAACTCCGTTCCTTAATAATCAGCAAAAAATTACAAGTATAAAGCTCACCAAAACCAAGGGAAAAATCACAATGATAAAAGCAATAAGTAAAAAAACAACAAAGTACATATCAATGCAGTAATAGCCAGGAAATCACAGGAATGCAAAGGAAAAATCATGAAACTTCAGACTTCGTATGAGCAACAACAGGAAGGACGATTGCAATCCTAGTCACAAGAACCACGTTGCAATCTATCTCATCGAAGGTAGGTCTCGGGCTGTGTTAAAGCACTATAAGAATAGAGGGTGCATTCACAAAAATCGAAGCAGCAATCTCAGCAAAGAAATCTTCATTTTTCATGTTAGTATAGTGTTACTTTGGTTTCAAAGCCCCTCCTTGTCTTCTCTAATAGCCCATAGTGTTTCCTCTATTCAGCGCACAGACTTCATCTTAAGCCCCCACCCTTCTTCTTACCCAGCTCACTCACCTTGTATCCCTTCACTCCCTTCACTCCCTCCACTCAGCAATCCATTGCAGCACAAAGCCCTTCAGAGCATCCACATCCTCCATTTGACCCTCCCATTATCTCAGCCCTCCTCCCTGACTGTTATAACCATAGTTTGGTCTTCCTTTAATTTTGTCATTCATAGGGACTTCAACTCTATCAGAATACATGGGAAAAACCCATCTGAGCGCTTAAACCAGACATGAAAAAAACATTCACCTACAACTATAATTATTGATGGATCCACAATCCCAAGCCATTTCCACAACGTTGCTCCTTCCTTTCTCCGACCTCTGATCAAATTAGGACTGTTGATGTTGGGTCCCTATAATACTAGTGATTACCCCATTACTATGGTAGTTGTACCCCTTATTTATATTGTTGTGCCCCTATTTCCCCCATATTGTTATTACTGTGCCCCATAGAATACCTCTATTGTTATTTTTGTGGCTTTATATTATTATTGTTAGGTCGGCTGGGTTATATTGTGACTCCTTAGACTCCTATATATAGAAAGGAGGTTTTGTCATTTGTATCATCCAAGAATTGTTCATTAATGTAAAGGAGGTTTCCCCCTCAAAGAGGTTGAATTCTAAGGCGTTGATCTATCTTTTCTATCTTTTCTTGAGCTGGTTTCATAACATTTGGTATCAGAGCTTTAGGGTTTCGCTGCTCCAAACAGGTCATCATGGCATTTTCGCTATAACTTTTTTCTGTAACGTTTCAGAAGTTGCAAAAAAAACCCATTTGAGAAGAAATCGTGTTGAACTTTGGGTCCGAATTTCAGAGCTTTTTGCGCGATATTTGCGGAGATATGATCTGAGGAAGTTGGTCTTTTTAGAGACTCCTGAATTACATTCAAAACAGGTGACCTGGGGAAAATCGTCATAAATTTCTCTCTGAGTATCGGATTGAAATTTCATAAGAAGGTACAGAAAGAGGACGGACTGTAGTTTCCTGTATGCAGTTTTTAGATCCAAAGGTTGAAACAGTGACTCGTGGCACATCGTACAAGTTCGCTCTACTGAACTAGTCTATAATCAAGTCACTGTGGGAGATTTCGCATAAATCCTCCTTGGAGAATCCAATTTGGGTCAAACTTGTGGCATTGGAAAGAGGACACAGAGGACTACTATAAGTCACAAATTCAGAACTAGATGATTGCAAAGTACAGAGATACATCAGAGACAATATCGAGCTCCTACAAAGTGAAAAAAGGTGTGTAAATTTTCTTAAATTTTTGCTTAAGCTTGGTTTGAAAATTTATTTGAAGGAATTCAAAGGGCATAGTAGAGCATTATTATCGGTAACTAATGCCCCGAGGAAAGAAAATGCAAACA